>JZKD02S0419536.1:84701-136494 GCA_000966675.3 Picea glauca | reverse complement strand
CTTTGTTCACTGCCTCGACCTGTCCGTTTGACTGAGGGTAATATGGTGAGGCAAACTCGTGAGAGAAGCCTAACCGAGAGGAGAGTTCGACGAAGATCTCATTCTCGAAGTGTTTTCCATGGTCGGAAATGAGTTGGAGTGGTACTCCAAAACGGGATATGACGTGGTTAAAGAAAAAACGCGTTGCAGTGTCAGCGGTGTTGTTGAAAGTGGGCATAGCTTTAGCCCATTTGGTGAAGTAATCAACGGCGACAATAATGTATTTGTGACCATTGCTGGAGGGGGGATTGCAAGTCATAAAGTCGATGCCCCATTTACAAAAAGGGCCCGCAGTAATGACAGGGTGAAGAAGAGCGGGGGGAGCTCAGGCTTTGTTGGCATAGAGATGACATTGCTCACATCGTTTCACGGCATGAATGCAATCATGAAACAAGGTAGGCCAAAAGTAACCGGATCGAATAATCTTTTGAGCCGTGGATATACCCAAAAGATGGCCCCCACATGCACCGCTGTGGAAATCGTTTAAGACTTTGTCGGCCTCTTCAATAGTCAGGCAACGACGAAGAATGGTGTCAACGCCCCGCCAGTATAGGATGTCTCCGATGAGGAGATAGCGGGGGGCCTGGTGGCGAATACGTCGTCGATCATCTCGTGAAAGGTGGTTACTGAACTTTTGAGTTCGTAGGTAGACAAGAAGGTCGTTGTACCAAGGATCATCAAAGGTGATGTAAAAGAGATGTTCGTCAGGAAAGTCGGTGTTGACGAGGGCGCTGGTGGTGTCAGAGGGGAGGGTCATGACAAGTTCGGCAAGAACGAGGGCCTTCTTACTCTTAGGTGTTGAGAACTCGAGGTCGTACTCCTGAAGGATAACGATCCAACGAGCGAATTTGTCGTTAACTTGGTGATGGCTGAGCAAGTATTGCATAGGGTTGGAATCTGCGACGACCTTTGTGGTGTGAAGCAGAATGTAATGGCGTAGTTTCTGGACTGCGAGGACAACTACTAGAGCAAGTTTCTCTTCATGTTTGTACTTCAAGGGTGGTCCTGAGAGGTTCTTACTAACGTAGGAAATGACATGTTCACGATTGTCATCTCCGAGCTGGACGAGGACGTCGGCTACTTATACAACTAATGCTAATACGTAGAGAATGTAGTCGCGATTATAGTCAGGTGCACTAATTAAGGGTGCATTTGAAAGCGCTGCTTTAAGATCGTCAAATTATTGTTGGGCATAGTCGTCCCAGTGAAAGGGGATGTCGTGACGGAGTAAGCGAAGGAAACCATGTGCGCGGATGGCGTAATCAGGAACAAAGCGCCTGAGGAAGTTAGCTTTGCCCTGTAGACTCTGCAGTTGTCGTAAATTCCGAGGAGGTGGAATTTCGGTGATGGCTTTGACTTTGAGGGGGTCCACGGTGATACTGCTTTGTGAAACAATAAAACCGAGGAGGCGCCCTGCGGTGACGCAGAATACGCACTTGAGAGGATTCAAGCGGATGTTGTGTTGGAGACACCGTTGAAAGATGATTCGTAAATCATCGAGATGCTGGGTGCATTTCTTGGATCGAGTTGTGGGTTCGTCCAAGTAGGCGAGGATGATTTTAGCCAGATCGTGAAAGATGTATGTCATCGCCCGCTGGAAGGTTGCGCCGGCGTTTTTAAAGCTGAAAGGCATGACATGGTACGCAAAAGTACCCCATGGGGTAATGAATGCGGTTTTATATTGATCGGCTGGGTGGATTTGAATTTGGTTATAGCCAGAGAATCCGTCCATAAAGGAGAGAGCCTCATGGCCGACGCAGTCGTCAATAATTTGATCGATGAAAAGTGTTGGAAAATTGTCTTTTGGACATGCGTTATTGAGATCGCGAAAGTCGGTGTAAACGCAAATAGTGCCCTATTTTTTGTCGACGGGTACAGGGTTGGAAACCCATGAAGTGTAAGCGATGGGGTAAATAAACACGGCCGTACGTAATTTGTCAATTTCGGCTTTGATAGCCGCGGCTTTAGATGGGTGTAGCGATCATTGTTTCTGGCGAATTGGTGTGATGTCAGGCCAGGTGTCGATGCGATGCTCGACAATAGATGGATCAAGGCCAGGCATCTCTGTGTATGACCAAGTGAAGATATCTCTATACTCTTGGAAGAGGGATTTATATGCGGCGATTTCCTGAGGAGTGCAAGCAGCTCCAATGATAATTTCTTCGACGATGTCGTTTTTAATGGAAATGTCGATTTTGATGGTGGGGGGAATTTTGGCCATATTACCTTCTTCAAAAGCATCAGGGGCAGGAATGGGATTGTTGAACCAATCGATAGACCCAGATGGGATAAAATCTTTGGTTTCGACCGCGTATATGGGGTTTTGGTTAGTAGGCATGTGGGCTTCCTGTGGAGAGAAGAGTGCGCGATGATGTAGCGCATCCCAGGGAGAGTCTGGGCGGTTGAGCTCTTCGAGTATTTCCTCGTCGCATAGGAAACGGCGGGAATACAAGGGGTCATGAGGAGTGATTGTGGAAAGCATAACCATTCTTCAGACAGATGTTCAACACTGAAGAAACCTGCAAGATTGAAAATTCACTATGAGTGGATTGATCCTTGACAGTGATCATCAACAACCAAGCGATTATATAAGTCTTACTGAAGAATTAAATCTTGAGTAAAGACCAATATTGTAGCACATAACTGTTTTTGTACCTCACATAAGTGGTCCCCTTATGGCGTAGCTTTCGAGCATGGCCCTCACAGGATGAGATAACATGTGGTTGTTTCCGCATGCCCACTTTGTGTTGTACTCAAATGGAACAAGTATGGTACTCTCTTGAGCATAGAAGGGGGGAGTACAATGATGTAACTCTCATGCACCTTAAGGGGGGGAGTTCAAAATTCCAGTGATGATGGTTCATGAAACCACTTGTGGTCTCTCCCTTCAGCTGACAAAGGGGGGAATTGATGATGGAATTGGTTGTCAGACAGAAATTTTTGACAACAACAAACATCAAGTATGCCAGATGGGCATGAAATTTGTCAAATGGGCAACTGCGGTTTGTAGATGACAAACATTAGCAGAATTATGGTTCAATAAGTATAAGTTGAATCATACATAATTTAGATGTAAAATTTTGATTTTGAGAGAAATGATGTGGGTGTTTGGTTCACATAGATGGTCATTCGACCTAGAAAAGGACAAGAGGATCCTTCTGCATTGTAGCTTGGCATTTGATTGAGTTTTCAGGCATTTTCAGAGATGTGTCAGACTAGAAGTTGATTCACTTCTCTTGGTTCGCTCTCATCAAATTGGATTTTACATTAAGTGAACAAATTGCATGCATCGTGGCTCACATGATTACATAGTGAGATTTTCCAGAGATGGCAGGCTTTGACAGGATCATGGTTCAATAACTTGCAATTGAATCATACACATTATACATTTGGATGTTGTTGGACACCTAAAAGTGTCAAGATTGGTTAGTGGTCATCCAAAAACCATCAGATACATTGTATCAATTGGTTAGTGGTCATCCCAAACCACAAATTCATAGACCACTTCAGTTATGCACTGATAGTAGAGTGGTGATACTACATGTTCACCAATTAGTAGAAAAGATCAGATTCTTCTAGCTCAAATACTTGGCAAAATGATCAAATTGTCAAGCAATCAAGAAATGTTCAAATATTGTAGATGTTCACTTCCATATCTCATCTCTCTTCCAGTTCATTTCAGATGAACCATTCGACATCCAGATTGGCGGTTTTTCAGGTAGCTCTTCATTGAGGCTCAACAGTATGAAGACTTGGAATTGATACCAGTTTATACTTAATTGTTGGTATTATTGATCGGACTTGTGATTGAGGGGGGGATTGTTAGCCTATGGCTTACCTTTACCAATCACTAAGTCTAAATTGTCACCTATATTTGTATTATTCATTTAGGATATTAGTAATATATCCTTAAGTGATGACTAATGATTTAGTTAAGATTGCCTAGCCTAGTCATTATGCATGATTTTAGGATCTAGAGAAAATCTCTCTATGAGGTGGCATCACCCATTGTACTATAAATATGTAACATTGGAGTGAATACAATTAGTGTTGACTAGTGATCCTTTTCCACCATGGTGTTCTTCTTGTTTATGTTTTATCATTGGTTATTATGACAATTGAATTGATAAACTCGGCATGATAATTTGGTTGATTGGAGAATTGGATTGAATGCACAGTCATTGTCTCTTACATTGTAATTGTTGAATTGTTAACCCAGCTTTAGTTTACAATTGATTTATGCACAGTGATGCTTCATGCGTGATGCATGGGTATGTGTGGTGTTCCTACAGCATGATAGGTTGAGTTAATAATTGTTGTGACTCTGTGTTTTAAATTTTCGAATGACAATATTGTAATCATGGTAATCATGGCATGGCCATCCACTGTATATGTTATGGATATTATATTGATTGTGCCATCAGAGAGGGTCACAGGTTCTTAAAAAAATATGTTCTTTTTTAATTTGATCAATTCGGGAGATGAGATTGGGCATGATGTTGTTGCCTTGTTGTATTGGGTTGATATCCCAACATTGTGGATGTTTAGATTCAAGAAGTTAGACATGACAGTCACAGAAATGATCTCGTGTTTTGTTAAGTGGTATGTGTATCCCACAGCGTCGTATGAATTGAAATGATAATTGTTGTATGTGTGTTTAAATGGCAAATCATGATCTTTGCAATTAAAATATGAATCGTTGTGTTTGACTGCCCACTATGTTTGTTTAATGAATATCATACATCTTAACAGAGATAAGCACGGGTGTTGTGGCAGTATGGTCTTATTATAATTTAATTGTTGATGGGAAGTGGTTAATGAGTTGACACTAAATAGAGTGGAAATAAGTGATTGTTCATTCATTTGGGGAATGTTTTAAAATATTAATTGGATAAATGAGAAGAACATAGCTCCTCTACAGGTTGTTGTGGAATGCATATTATCTTGCTTTGATGACACTGTGTTAAATATTTGATTATGAACAATGAACAATTTAATGCACATAATTGATTGAATTATACACAGTAATTGATCATTTGATCAAAAAGATTGATTGGGTGGTGTTGGACCTTTTGCGTTTGATATATAATGGTTTTATGGATTACTTAATTAATTTTATGAACAATATTTGCTCTCTTTCCCTACCATTATTTTGCTTTCCGCTAATTACAACCCCCTCGCCTTCCCACATCCATTTTTCACTCCCTATTCTTAAAATTTAATTACAGTTAAGAGAATTCTATATTGGAATAGTTTGAAATTGCATTTTATTTCGATCAGAACACAGTTTTAGATTATTTGGTTTACATTACAGTTGATTGTTTGTTGTCTTTATGCAGTAACCATGATTATTTTCCCTCTCATTTTATCATTTTTCGCTCAATAGAAACCCCTCGCATATCCCAAAACCTTTATTCACCCACTCCTCATCGATAATAGTTAAGCAATTTGTATGGATTGGATTGCATGAGTCTAATATGTTCCTGAACCAAAATATATTTCATGTTTTTAAGGAGTTGTCATGTATGGTTGTAAAGGAACTATTTATGTTATGACCCTAATTTGCACCAAACATGCTTACCTGGCATCATGCCATCTTAGATTCTTTTTTCGCCAAAAGCACTGTTGAACAACTCTTCTTAAAAACCTCTTTTATAAGGTCCCACGTGCCCTACTCCATTACTACATGCGTGTACACACTAGCTGACCCAAAATAGCCCGCGTGTACCTACAAAAGCACGAAAAAAATGAAAGTTGTTGAAAGAACACACAGCTTTGGATAAGTTAACTAAACCTTCCAGCCATGCATGGCCGAGGTTTCGTCCAAATACCTAGCTTCTTCTTGCCTATAAAAGAAGGGTTAGGGGTCCCATTTAAAAGGGGAAAATAATAGTAAAGAAACTCTACCCAATTGCACATTCCCATTGTCCCAACCCTTTAGCCATCCTTGTGCAAAGAGAGATACAGAGCAAAGAAGTTGGAGGACATTTGAAGAGGAGCCCAGGATCAGGTTCGTGGAGCGGTGACCGGTCTCGACATTGTAAGTTGATTCATTAAAGTTAATAATAAAGAAATGTTTTTCCCATCCCACTATATGAGTTCTTCATAGTTTATTGAATATATGTTTGAATCTCTAACCCATTAATCTGTAGATAAAATGCATGTATAGTTTGTTGCTTGTTTTGTATGCAAGTCAGCCTTGGGAGGAGAGCTGCCAACAAGTGATCAAGCGTGAAGAAGGATCGACATCGAACGCCCGAAACAAGGTATGTTCGCCTAACCATGTATTTGCTTAAAAGAAATGGGGATTAGGTCTGGGACGACGTTAGAAAGTAGGATTCTTTCGGTCTCATCTGCATGCATAATATTACCCTCAATGCTAGTCCGTAGGGGGATTTTCCACCACAACAGAATTGGAGACCATACTGGGGAAGTCTCTAGGGTTCCTAGGAATATTTTTGGGTATTTTTAAAAAATACTGGTTTTCTTTCCTGTTTTTGAAGTTTCTGCAAAGTCTGAGCTAACAAAGATTCTAGTCTTCCATACCAGCTATCTTTGTTTCTTTGCTTGACTGTATTTTTTTCGAGACCCACAGAGGTACACGCGGCCTGCATAAGGTCTACACGTGTGTACCCACACCCTACTTTCTTACAGCTTGTGTGTAAACGCTAGCTGAAGAAGTAACAGTAGCATGTATGATTCCATAAAAAATTTGAGGCAGTCATCCTCTTCCCTGTCAGAATCAGTCATTCTCAGGGGTTTTCTGGAACTCTTTTTAGTCTTTGTTGTTTGCAGTCTATAGCTTAGGGTTCACCTCAGATTGGTTTGTTCTACGAATTTTTCCTTACATTGTTTTCTTTTTTTTGTTAAAGAAAGTGTCTAAGCCTTCAAGAGATCTTGGTTCTCAGTATCAGTGGTCTCTTTCTAGTTTGGATTGTCTGTTTTTATTTGTTTCAGATTTTTAGAGATACATGCGGCCTGTATAAGGCCAGAACGTGTGTACACGCCCTCTGGCTCTACATAGCTCGTGTGCACATGCTTGTTGTTGAATTGTCAGCAGTGTGCTTGTGAAGGATAGTTTTTGTTGAGGGTGAGGCAGTCATCCTTTCCCTTGACAAGAGTTATACCTCTCAGGTTTTTTGAATCTCTGTCCTAGCAGTCGGTAGCTTAGGTTTGATCTCAGCCATAGCTTTCTTTTTTCATTTAAAAGTTTTCATCAAAATTTTCTTTAGGGTTTTTAGACAAGTGTGAGAGTCCTTTTTTAAGTTGCTAGTGTGTGATTTCTTGAAATGATTATTTGCAATTTGTGATTAGGCCAAAAGTTTTTCTTGGTTTTTGACATGTTTATATTTTTCCTTTTTGCTTTGTGAGCATTCAAATAAAAAAAAATCTTTCATTTCTTTGTTTGGTTGAAAAGTGTTGTTTTGCATTAGTAACCAGGGAAAAGTCTTTGCTTTCATAAGTTCTTGAAAGTTTACTTAGATCGTAAGTAGATCATAGTCGAGTGAAATCCTGCTTTGAGTTTGTTGTTCAAAAGATCTTAGAAAAAATTTTAAATTTGAAAAGTTGTTGAAAATTTGGGTTAAGTGAAGGTTTTTGTTTCCAGCTTTCTGTTCATTTTTACTTTCGTCTTTCAAACATCACCAATTTCACTTTCATAACCTTTGACATAAGACAAGCCATAAAATTAACACTAAATCTATAATTCATTAGACTTTTATGTTTGTAGGGTTAACCAATTAGTTCAGGATTAGGGCCTTGAATTAGGTTGGAGAGGAAACTCTTCAAGGCCATTAAAATCAAACATTGGAGTCTAAGTTAGGGAGTGTCCAAGTCCAATATCGTGAAATTTATCTGGGACTCCCTTCTAACACATGGGATAAACACGAGGTTGCGTGCAGAAAGGTAGCGGAGATAACCCCTCCAAAGTTGGACCAATCGTAGTGGAGAATGTTAGCTCCCAAAATGTACCCATCCCTTTGGTCGCATTTTGTGATGGATAGCATGGCTATTGGTGGTATCCTCAATTCTTTTTTGAGTTTTTTCTAGCTGCAAAACTTAGGTTTTGGTTTTTGGTCTTAGAAATAAGATGACCCATAAAAGTCTTCTTTTCGAAATTTTCATAATTTGCTTTCAACAGCTAACGTGTGTCCAAAAGATGAGTGTTAGCTACTGAAAGCGGTGACTTGCAACAGCCAAGGAGTGTCTCTCATAGGTCGGTGTGCTGATGAAAGTGTGGAATTTCAAAATATCCAAAGAAGCATTTTCGCGGGTTGTGCGCTGGTGAAAGTGAAGACTTTCCACAGCTACGAAGCAGTTCATACGGGATCATGCACTGGTGAAAGTGATGACTTTCAACAGCTAAAGGGGTTTTTCCATAGGATCATTAGCTGGTGAAAGCGGTAAGTATCAACAGCTAAGGGGCATTTTCCACGGGCCGTTAGCTGGAGAAAGCGGGAATCATGTGCGTGTTATCCACGTTTCTAAAAGCTAATGATGATCTGATCATCCCACGTCATGCAAATTCAAATCATGCGTTGATGAAAGTGGGTAATGATGGAGACTCAGTTTTTCACATCAAAATAGGATTACGATGCGGATCTTGTTCAGTCACGCATGTTTCACACTCATGGCGCCGGAAATGGTAATTTCGAATCCAGCAACTCAGGTATAGAGTCTGTACTACTAGGCTGACAACATCAAATCAGAGCATGGCTTCCATATCACACATTGTTCACGAAGGTTTGTTAAAGTTTCAAATGTTAGAAAATAGAGCCGACTCCCGAGTGCTTTCAACAGCGCAAAACTTCGGCTCGAACAATAGTTGCAGGTGTTGATATACAAAATTGTTTGGGTTTTCAAGCTACAGAATGGCGAGGAGACGCAGTGGTTCACTACTCAGAAAAGAGTTGGACAGTCTATCCTTTTTATAGACACATCCCGAAGTCCAGAAACATTTTTCAAACGCAGGGTGTATTGAATTCATTGAGAGGTTGCAAAATGGTTGCCACCAGTCGACAGCATAAGCTTTTGCCAAAACTTACGATGGGAATAAGGCTCGTGTTGGGTCCTTGGAAATCATAGTAGATGAAGCTGTCATTGCTGCAGCAACCAACCTACCAAGATCGGGCCAGAGTTGGTTCAAAACCACTGCCACCAAAAACTTGAATTTCAAAGTTTATTTAAAGGAAGAGTTCAAGCACAACGCATGGAAGAAGGGCATGTCGGTTTCCTATCTAGAAGAGGAGTGGCAAGAGCTATTTAAGGGCATTCAACTCTACATTACCTCAGAGGGCAGGTATGACAAACTCATGATGTATCATTTTAAGCTCCTGGACCATTTCACAAGCAAGACTCTCCTCAATTTGCCCTTTTCCTTACATAAGAGTTTAACTAAGGTTTGCAAGAAGATCAGGGCTCAACCCCTAAGCATGAAGAATACAATGTGCCACTTCGGCCTCATTAAATTGATCATTCTGGAGGAATTAAAATAGCAGGGAAGGAGCTGGCATCATTTCTTATTTTGGGAGGGTTTTGAAACACAGAATCAACCTGAAAGTGAACAGGGGAAAGGTTCAAAGAAACAGTTGACTCCTCAAAGTAGTTCAAGGAAGAGGAGGACCCTGCCAGGACCTCCAGAAGATAGAATCTTTGGAGTAAAGCCCCACAGGTCAAAGAAAAGGTTAAGTTTTGAGACCACTACAGAACAGCCCACATAGCAGCCTACAGAGAAGAGAACCAATATATTAAATTTTCCCTATACAGAAACAGAATCAGAGCAACAAGATCAATGCCCTGTCACTAAGAGTCCTGAGCAGTCAACTGAGTTTGCACAAAACTATGAGACTTTCTCTCATACAGAGGAAGGAGAAACATCAAGAAGTTCTAAGTCAAAGAAATCTCAGAAAATCAAGCATCTGAAAGAGGTAATCGTTCAACAAGAGGTTTTGGAACGGGTAATCAAAGAAAGATATAAGAAGTTTTCTGATAACTTCTCCAAAACCAATGTTGCGTTTGAGAGATTGGCTCGGGAAAGTGTTAAAGAGAAGAAAAGAAAGCAAAAACTCACCAAAGATTACAATAGTCTATGGTGGCTTGCCAAACGCCTTAAAAGGCAGATAAGAAGATTGAAACAAAAACAAAAGCAAAAAACTCATCCAGATCTGAAGGTACTTGCTCAAGTGGTTGTTAATATGCAAGGTGAGAAATCAGAGACACACTGAGTTTTGATGGAATCACAATTTTGAAGGTGAAAACTCGTTTTGTGCATAGTCAGGGCTTTCACCAGCGCAAAGCGATATTTTATGACCCGTTAGCTGGTGAAAGGCAGCGCTTTCACCAGCTAACCAGCAAAATATAAAATGAGTTAGCTGTTGAAAGCTGGAAAATCATTTTTTGAAGCCAAGGATAGAACAGGTCATTTCTCACAGGTTATGAAGGATTTCCAGAGTATCAAGGGAATGAAAATTGCTTACAAAGGATTCAACATCAGAGATTTGAGGGAATTTTGGAAGCCACATGTAAAACAAACTTCCTCAAATATCGACCATGAACGTTGGAGAAATCCAACTGTCAAGACAGGTGTTTTGCCACATTGCATCACATCAAAGATTCCAGGAGCTGAAGGATGCAGATGACGAATTTTTGAGAATGAAGACAATTCGAGTGCTAAGTTTAGTTGTTAAGTCTTTATATTCAAGTTGTTTAGTTTGATTTGAATTGATTTTATTAAATACAGATCCATGTTTTTAGGATCTGTAAAACCAATTGTAAGAGGCTATAAATGCCTAATTTTGATATGAGATAGGGGTTCAAACTGGGAGATATTTTATGCCACTGTATAGACTCTTTTTGCAGAAATAAAGTTCAGTTTCCTTTCGTTTGCAATATCAGAATTGTCCATCTTTCATTTGTTGTACTTTACTTTCAGTTTATTTTAGTTCATAAAGACTGTTATCTCTTTATTGAGCTCATAGGCTTGAAATTAAAGGATTCCTTGCTATCTTGTATTAGGCCCTACTTTCACTTGTATTGGCAAATCAAGAATAGTGTTCTCCATCCTCTCTTTCAATTATTTGATCTGATTATTGTTTACTGAAAGCACTGTATCTTTAGATGTGTGATGAGTTGTTTCTTATACAAATCATTGAAGACCCCATTGTCCCAAACACATAAAAACCATTATTTCTAAGTTACCAAGCATCCTTAGCCTACAACCCTAAGGAATTTCTTGGAGTGATAACAAATTGGAGTCGTTGTCGGGGAGACGGAATTCAAGCTCTGCTTTCCTGGGATACGACACAGAGTTGATCTTTGATGATAGACAAAGATTAGACATTTTCAGTTGGTTGTAATCATCTATCTAGTGACTCCACAAATTCATCCTAGCTCTTAAGAGGATCAGTACTAGGGCAAATCCTCAAGAATCACCGATCACACCAGTGTCCAATCCAAAATCAATTCTCAGAAAGGGAAAGACGATTCAAGGTCAAACTTCAAATACAAAAGGTAATCCTTTTCTCAGTTCTGGAAAATCTACTGCAGAAAAATTTGAGTTCTTTTCAGAGAACACTGATGAAAAAACAGCTGTAAATACTGTAGAAGAACAAACTCTTTTTTATCAACAGAAAAATCCTAGTGATGATAAATTGATAGACTATAATTTGATTGATAAAACATCTAAGACTTTAGAAAGAAGCCACAGCTCTTCTTCCCTTGAGTCTTTCCACTCTCAGCAACAAGAAGATCACTTGAACATTTATACTAGCCTCCTTGTTGTTGAACATCTCCTCCAAGAGCTATCTGCTAAGGGTGAAGAAAATTTAGCTGGGCAGCTTGCAAATTTTTATAAAGCCTCTTATCAGACCTCTTTTCCTTTAGAAGATTCACCTCTTTCGCATTCCTCCAGTGTTGAAGAATTGAAGAAGAACATATCATTTTCCCCACCTCTGATAGTCATGGCTGCACCACCTCCTTTGACTAAGATGCAACAAATCCTAGCTACTAGGTATGCACCACTCATATTGCCGAACCCAATAGCATCCATGCCAACGGGAGACTATCAGAAATATATGCCTAAATTCATAGGCGAAGGCGATGTGTCTACTGAAGAACATATTGAGGCTTTTTACAGTTATGCAGAGAACCTTAATATTGAACAAGAAGATGTTTGGACACGAGTCTTTGTCCAAAGCCTAGATGGCCATGCTAGGAAATGGTTCAAAGAACTCCCTGCTGGTTCCATTGCTGGAATCGAGCAATTGGATGAGACATTTCTGAAACATTGGGGTGACAGAAGAGATTTTGTCTACTACATCACAGAATTCAGAAACTTGAGGAAACAAAGTAGTGAGTCAGTCTCTGATTTCACTAAGAGGTTTAATCGGATGTATGGCAAAATACCAACCGAGATAAAACCGTCAGATGCTTCTGCCAAGATCACCTATTATGATGCTTTTGATTCAGATTTATGTTTGTTGTTGAGAGAAAGGAGGTCACCAACATTATATCTCATGCAAGATGCTGCCCTTGAGGTGGAATCTAATATTCTAGCCTCTTAGAAGCGGAAAGGAGATTCTGATAGGAGAAGACCAAAGAATGAGGCCTCATCTTCATCAAATGCTGATCCAAAACTTGATAAAATGGCCAAGATGCTAGAGTCTATAACCTTTGATATATCTAAGCTCAAGATCGAAAATAAACAGCCTGTGAAGGGAAGAAGCACTTATGACTCTGCGGGCAGAAATCCGAATCAAAATCCAAATAACTTCAGAAGGAATAATCAGCCAACTCAGATCCTGCAAAGAGAAAAGAATTCTAATGAAGATCAGAGGATAAAGGTCCCTCTTCAAAATGTTGTGATGGACRAAGATAATGGTGAAGATCAAGAAGATGGAGAAGGTGACATTCATTGTGTTGGAGAAGAGACAGGGAAATCTTATCTAACACAACATGACTATGAGGAATCATTGATGACTGAACAGACAGAAGATGATCTTCTTGGTGATGGCAATTTCACAACAGAAGATAAGAATAGATATAACCTCCGATCCAAATCTAATGTTGCTCAACAAGATGCACCAGCCTCTCTTGAAAAGACGGTTGCCCCTGTTAAGAAAAAGGATCAGACATCAGAGGATCAGCAAGCAAATCCTTCAAAGGTGAAAGCATCAGCTCCCCCCAAGAAGATCGTTTCTCCTGTCAAGCATCAAACTCCAGAAAGTCAGCCTCTTGTTGAACAGCAAAAGGATCGGGAAGCTCCTTCAAATCAGGTAAAGGTTTATGATAAAGATGCTAATAAGGTTCCATATTCTTTTAATTTTGAGGATGAAATACAAAAAATTAAGATTCTTATTCCTCTAGTTGAGCTGATGAAAAACGAAATGTTCAAAAGGGATATCCTCAAAACTTTAGATCCCCAGTCTGTATCCCTTTCTGCTGATATCCTCAACATTTATGATGATAAGCCAACCATCACTCTGGGCCAAATGGTAGAAGACAGGGATGAAAGTTGTCCTCCCTTTTACATCTCTTTAAATATTCATGAGAAAACTCTACATAATTGTTTGTTGGACTCCGTTGCTTCACACAATTTGATGCCGAAGGCGGTCATGGATGAGCTTGGGCTGGAGATCACCAAGTCTTATCATGACATTTTCTCTTTTGATTCTCGAAAATTCAAATGCCTTGGGATGATTAAGGACTTGGCTGTAACCTTGACCCAAGCATCAATGAAGACAATGGTGATGGATATAGTGGTGGCCGACATACCTCCTAAATTTGGATGTCTACTATCAAGATCATGGATGAAGAGACTAGGTGGCACTCTTCAAATGGATCTCTCCTACGCTACTATCCCTGTTTTCAGAGGGGTGAACAGAAGGCTTTACAGGGAATCTCAGTTGGCATATGTAATCAGTGACGAGAAAAATCCATCCAATCATCCGATCTATTCAATTGACACAGGTATGGGATCTTGTATTTTGCAAATTGATGATTCATTGCCTGATACATTGCTGCTCAGAAAGCCCACATATCAGATCACAGTTCATCCCACAGAGACAGCAGAAGACGAACTTTGGACCATGTTCTTTGACAGTGCTTGCACTAAGGAGTCAGCTGGAGCAGGAGTGGTATGCATTTCTCCTTCTATGAAAACTTCTCATTTGTCCTTTAAACTCGATTTTAAAGTGACTAATAACATTGCTGAGTATGAGGCATTACTTTTGGGACTGAATGCAGCCAAAGAGAGGAATATTAAAAAATTGCAGGTGTTTGGAGATGCAGATTTGATTATTCAGCAGGTGAATAAGTCCTTTCAAGCAAAGCATGTCAGGCTGAAGGCATACAGAGATGAAGTGTTGAAAGAAATTCATGATTTTGCAAATTTTAAAATCACATATGTACCTAGAGCAATGAATGAATTGGTTGATTCATTGGTTGTGTCCGCTTGTGCATTCATACCCCCTCTGCCTCATAAATTAACTTACGAAATTCAAGTTAAATATAGGCCCTCTCTCCCTGATAATGTGAAATTTTGGAAGGTCTTTGAAGACGATGTTGAACTCACTAGATTCCTTGCAGTGATAGATGAGTTTGCATATCTGCAGATTGATCAGGAGAACGAACATGATCATGAAGTTGAGGAGTCAAAGTTCAAAAGCAAAATCGTAGCATATGAAATAGTTCAGTTGTCCACCAACAGAATTCCTAAAGGTTTGGTCCCATTGGAAAGGTTGTTCGATAACAATGATGTGGTTGTCAAATTTCAAAGTGGGGAAAAAGAGTCAGATGTTTTGCAATATAATGTGGCTAGTGAGCAAGATCCTAAACACATTAACTTAGCCTCACATTTGACTAAAAAACAAAGGGCTGATTATGGAGAATTGCTAAAGGAATTTGCAGACATCTTTGCTTGGCAGTATGATGACTTGAAGACTTTTGACACAGAAGTGATTCAGCATAAGATTCCCTTGAATAAAGACACCAAACCATTCAGGCAGAAGCTTAGATCCTTCAACCCTTTGTTGTTGCCTACAATGGAAAGGGAAATTAAAAAACTATTGGATGCCCGCATCATCATTCCCCTCGGGTATTCAGAATGGATTGTGAATCTTGTACCGGTCAGGAAGAAGAATGGGGAGATTAGACTCTGCGTAGACTTCATAAATTTGAATAAGTTCTCTAGGAAGGACAACTACCCTCTGCCTAAAATGGAGCATATTCTGCAGAAGGTGTCAGGATCAAAGGTGATGTCTTTTATTGATGGGTTTTCCGGATACAACCAGATTGTTGTCCATCCGGAAGACAAGGAAAAGACTACTTTTACCACTCCATGGGGTACGTTTATGTACGAGAAGATGCCCTTTGGATTGATGAATGCAGGAGCGACATTCCAAAGTGCAATGGACATTGCTTTCGTTGGAGAGAAAAATAAATTTGTCCTGATTTATCTTGACGATATCACTGTTTTCTCAAGCAGCCACGAACTTCATTTGCAGCACTTAAGAAGGACATTTCTGAAATGTCGAAGGTATGGCATCTCTCTTAATMCGAAAAAATYRAAYTTTKCACTTAARGAGGGRAAATTACTTGKGCATATTGTTTCARCTGATGGGGTTAAGATTGACCCAAAGAGGGTAGAAGCAATTAAAAATCTGTCTCTTCCTAGATCAAAGAAAGACATYYAGTCTTTCCTTGGGACTATTAACTTTGTCAGAAGGTTTATAGTAAATTTTGTTGAACTCACGAAGCATATCACTGCTATGTTGAGAAAGGACTCTGAGGTAAAATGGACTGAAGCAGCTAGACATTCATTCAATGCCATCAAGGAATCCATCACAACATACCCTGTTTTGATCAGCCCTGATTTCTCCAAGGTATTTTACATTTTTTCATTTGCTTCCAGTGATACAATTGCAGCAGTACTCTTGCAGAAGAATGTTGATGATCAGGAGCAGTCGGTTGCCTTCTTCAGTAAGGTCTTGAGGGACGCAAAGGTAAAGTATGAATTGTTGGAGAAACAAGCATATGCACTTGTCAAGTCGTTGAAATCTTTCAGGGTCTACATTCTTCAGGCGAAGGTAATAGCTTTTGTTCCCTCCAGTTCAGTTAAAGATGTTCTTGTCCAACCCGACATTGATGGAAAAAGGAGTAAGTGGATAGCAAGGTTGATTGAATTCGATGTTGAAATCAAACCAGCAAAATTAGTGAAAGGTCAAGGCCTTGTCAAACTCCTGGCAGAGGAAAATTGCAGGCTGCTTGAAATAAATATGATGAGTATTGATGCAAAAAATGTTCTATCTTCAGAGAACAAAGAAGGTGAGGAAATTCAGGTCTCAGCTCATTTAGCTGATTGCAAATGGTACACTCATATTATTCAGTTTCTGCAAACTTTATTAGTCCCATCAGATTTGACAAAGACTCAAAGGAGGGCCTTGAAGCTCAAAGCTATAAACTTCTGCATCAATGACAACTTGTTGTTCTGGAAAAATCCCATAGGTTTATTGTTGAGGTGTGTAAACCAATATGAGGCAGCTAAGGTCATGATTGAGTTTCATAATAGTGAATGTGGGGGACATCACTATTGGAAAAATACGGCACACAAAATCTTAAGATCTGGTTACTATTGGCCATCATTATTTTCAGATGTATATGAGTTTGTAAAAACATGTGACAAGTGTCAGAGATTCGAAGGTAAACAACAATTAAAGTCTCTTCCCCTCAAACCTATAGTGGTCACAGGGCCTTTCCAACAGTGGGGCCTGGACTTCATAGGTGAAATTCATCTTCCTTCTAGTGGTCAGCACCAGTGGATCCTGGTTGCTACCGATTACTTTACAAAGTGGATTGAGGCCATTCCTACCCGGAACGCCAATCATACTGTCATCATAAATTTTCTGCAAGAAAATATATTTGCCAGATTTGGTTGTCCCAAGAGATTGGTCACTGATAACGTTGTTTCATTCAAAGATAAACACTTGGTGAAATTGTGTGAAGAGCTGGGAATTCAGCTGGTACATTCCACAGCTTACTACCTGCAAGGGAATGGCTTAGCTGAATCATCCAACAAGAGTTTAGTCAGAATCATAAAGAAGTTGCTTGAACAAAATGCCAGAGGTTGGGATTCCAAACTAAAGTTTGCCTTGTGGGCTGACAGGGTTACATGTAAGAAATCAATTGGTACATCTCCTTTTAAGTTGGTATATGGTACTGAGGCCATATTTCCTATTCAACTTGCATTGCCGGTTGCAAAGTTCTTACAAGAAACTGATTCTGAACCAAGTGATTTGACTAGGAGAATTCATAATTTGGTAGAACTACAGCAAGATAGAGAGCAGCTCTTGGAAACAATAGAATCGCATCAAGAAAGAATCAAAGAAACTTTCGACAAGAAAGTCAAATCAGATGTCTTCAAAACAGGGGATTTAGTCTTAAAATGGGACGCAGCAAGGCATGAGAAGGGGAAACACGGAAAATTTGAGGCTCTCTGGACAGGTCCTTTTGTCATAACAGTGGTGCAGTAGAACAACACCTTTGTTCTCCAAACTCTTTCAGGTGAGGCAGTAGTGGGTGGCCCTTTCAATGGGTGCTTCCTGAAGATCTATTTCTCATAAGGCTTCCTTTGAAGCCCTGTTCTACTTGTACATATTTCTTTTTCAGTTCTGTTTTCTTTATTTCTGTCATTCAAATAACTCCATGCCCAATGGTACTAGCAAACTATTTTTCAAATTTTTGTTTCAAGTTGTAATAAGGCTACAGAGTCTAGCTAGGTTCTTGGACACCTCACAGGGAGATGCCCATCCCAGTTGGAGCCAAATGTTAGCTCCCAAAATGTACCCATCCCTTTGGTCTCATTTTGTGATGGATAGCATGGCTATTGGTAGTATCCTCAATTCATTTTTGAGTTTTTTCTAGCTGCAAAACTTAGGTTTTGGTTTTTGGTCTTAGAAATAAGATGACCCATAAAAGTCTTCTTTTCAAAATTTTCATAATTTGCTTTCAACGGCTAAGATGTGTCCAAAAGATGAGTGTTAGCTGCTGAAAGCGGCAACTTGCAACAGCTAAGGAGCATCTCTCATAGGTCGGTGTGCTGATGAAAGTGTGGAATTTCAAAATATCCAAAGAAGCATTTTCGCGGGTTGTGCGCTGGTGAAAGTGAAGACTTTCCACAGCTACGGAGAAGTTCATACGGGATCGTGCGCCGGTGAAAGTGATGACTTTCAACAGCTAAAGGGGGTTTTCCACAGGATCATTAGCTGGTGAAAGCGGTAAGTATCAACAACTAAGGGGCGTTTTCCACGGGCCGTTAGCTGGAGAAAGCGGGAATCACGTGTGTGTTATCCACGTTTCTAAAAGCTAATGATGATCTGATCATCCCACGTCATGCAAATCCAAATCATGCGCTGATGAAAGTGGGTAATGATGGAGACTCAGTTTTGCACATCAAAATAGGATTACGATGTGGATCTTGTTCAGTCACGCATGTTGCACACTCATGGCGCCGGAAATGGTAATTTCAAATCCAGCAACTCAGGTACAGAGTCTGTACTGTCGGGCTGACAACATCAAATCAGAGCATGGATTCCATATCACACATTGTTCACAAAGGTTTGTTAAAGTTTCAAATGTTATAAAACAGAGCCGACTCCCGAGTGCTTTCAACGGCGCAAAACTTTGGCTCGAACAATAGTTGCAGGGGTTGATATACAAAATTGTTGGGGTTTTCAAGCTACAGAATGGCGAGGAGACGCAATGGTTCACTACTCAGAAAAGAGATGGACAACCTATCCTTTTTACAGACACATCCCGAAGTCCAGAAACATTTTTCAAACGCAGGGTGTATTGAATTCATTGAGAGGTTGCAGAATGGTTGCCACCAGTCGACAGCAGAAGCTTTTGCCAAAACTTTCGATGCAGAATGGTTGCAACCAGCCTACCAAGATCGGGCCAGAGTTGGTTCAAAACCACTGCCACCAAAAACTTGAATTTCAGAGTTTATTTAAAGGAAGAGTTCAAGCACAACGCATGGAAGAAGGGCATGCTAGTTTCCTATATAGAAGAGGAGTGGTAGGAGTTATTTAAGGGCATTCAACTCTACATTACCTCAGAGGGAAGGTATGGCAAACTCATGATGTATCATTTTAAGCTCCTGGACCATTTCACGGGCAAGACTCTCCTCCATTTTCCCTTTTTCTTACATAAGAGTTTAACTAAGGTTTGCAAGAAGATCAGGGCTCAACCCCTAAGCATGAAGAATACACTGTGCCACTTCGACCTCATTAAATTGATCATTCTGAAGAAATTAAAACAGTAGGGAAGGAGTTGGCAGCATTTCTTATTTTGGGAGGGTTTTGAAACACAGACTCAACCTGAAAGTGAACAGGGGAAAGGTTCAAAGAAACAGTTGACTCCTCAAAGTAGTTCAAGGAAGAGGAGGACCCTGCCAGGACCTCCAGAAGATAGAATCTCTGGATTAAAGCCCCACAGGTCGAAGAAAAGGTTAAGTTTTGAGACCACTACAGAAGAGCCCATAGAGCAGCCTACAAAGAAGAGAACTAATATATTAAATTTGCCCCATACAGACTCAGGATCAGAGCAACAAGATCAATGCCCTGTCACTAAGAGTCATGAGCAGTCAACTGAGTTTGCACAAAACTATGAGACTTTCTCTCATACAGAGGAAGGAGAAACATCAAGAAGTTCTAAGTCAAAGAAATCTCAGAAAATCAAGCATCTGAAAGAGGTAATCGCTCAGCAAGAGGTTTTGGAACGGGTAATCAAAGAAAGATATAAGAAGTTGTCTGATAACTTTGCCAAAACCAATGCTGCGTTTGAGAGATTGGCTCGGGAAAGTGTTAAAGAGAAGAAAAGAAAGCAAAAACTCACCAAAGATTACAATAGTCTATGGTGGCTTGCCAAACTCCTTAAAAGGCAGATAAGAAGATTGAAACAAAAACAAAAGCAAAAAACTCATCTAGATCTGAAGGTACTTGCTCAAGTGGTTGTTAATATGCAAGGTGAGAAATCAGAGACACACTGAGTTTCGATGGAATCACAATTTTGAAGGTGAAAACTCATTTTGGGCACAGTCAGGGCTTTCACCAGCGCAAATCGATATTTTATGACCCGTTAGCTAGTGAAAGGCAATGCTTTCACTAGCTAACCAGGGAAATATAAAACGAGTTAGCTGTTGAAAGCTGGAAAATCATTTTTTGAAGCCAAGGATAGAACAGGTCATTTCTCACAGGTTATGAAGGATTTCCAGAGTATCAAGGGAATGAAAATTGCTTACAAAGGATTCAACATCAGAGATTTGAGGGAATTTTGGAAGCCACATGTAAAACAAACTTCCTCAAATATCGACCATGAACGTTGGAGAAATCCAACTGTCAAGATAGGTGTTTTGCCACATTGCATCACATCAAAGATTCCAGGAGCTGAAGGATGCAGATGGCGAATTTTTGAGAATGAAGACAATTCGAGTGCTAAGTTTAGTTGTTAAGTCTTTATCTTCGAGTTGTTTAGTTTGATTTGAATTGCTTTTATTAAATACGGATCCATGTTTTTAGGATCTGTAAAACCAATTGTAAGAGGCTATAAATGCTTAATTTTGATATGAGATAGGGGTTCAAACTGGGATATATTTTATGCCACTGTAGAGACTCTTTTTGCAGAAATAAAGTTCAGTTTTCTTTCGTTTGCAATATCAGAATTGTCCATCTTTCATTTGTTGTACTTTACTTTCAGTTTATTTTAGTTCATAAAGACTATTATCTCTTTATTGATCTCATAGGCTTGAAATTAAAGGATTCCTTTTTGTCTTGTATTATGCCCTACTTTCACTTGTATTGGCAAATCAAGAATAGTGTTCTCCATCCTCTCTTTCAATTATTTGATCTGATTATTGTTTACTGAAAGAACTGTATCTTTAGATGTGTGATGAGTTGTTTCTTATACAAATCATTGAAGACCCCATTGTCCCAAACACATAAAAACCATTATTTCTAAGTTACCAAGCATCCTTAGCCTACAACCCTAAGGAGTTTCTTGGAGTGATAACAGAGAACACATATAGAGGGATTGTCCTTGGATTCCGTCGATTGCATTTGCCACGGAGCTTTGTGGGTCTTGAATCCATTCGAGGTCCTCAGTTGTCTTCCGGACCACTTGCTCTCAATACCCTTGACAGGTTTCAGGCTCAATACCCTGCTCATTGTGTTCTACCCGACTTTCGATTGTACCCTCTTGGTGACTAGTCGCGCGCTGGAAACCTAGTCGCCTATCTTTTTTAGGGACCTACATAGGTGACTATGGGGGTATACCACAGTACCTAGGACAGACATCAGGCCACGCTTTGCAAAGTATACCCAGAGGGTGCTTCCGTGTTCGAGTTGCACTTGCTCCAGTAAGTTGCTCTAGTGTTGGTTGTTGTAATTGTTCTTCCAATTAATTTAGTGTTTGCCTGTCTTATCTTATAGGGAATGTTTTAGTGTGTGTTGTTTTTGAACGAATAGAACACCCTAGGGTGTCTTTGATCTTCTCACACATTGGAGTATCATGAGCTCCATCGGTCATGAAGGCTTCTTGGCCTGCTGTCGATTACATTGGAGCCACCCCCGCCACCACTAAGGTGAAAGCTAGACCAACAAGGGTCTTTTGAAGCGACCGGGTCACAAGAAATTGTGCCCGACCAACATCCGAAGGAATCGACCATTTTAGACCTTGGAGCGAAATCTTTTGGTCTAGTTGAAACCTCCACCATTGATCTTTCGGCACCCACCATCGTACTGGTTCATCCTTACGAGTGCCAGATAGTGTCACATGTAGCAATGGAAACAAATGTCGTTACTCCTTCTAGGAATTCTTCAATTCCCACTACGGTTGTCACCACAGGAGAGTTTCCACCTCCTAACCCATCGTCACCGGTCTGAGCCACCATAGTCTTGACCACCTCTACATTGCACAGTGGTCCGATCCCATCTCTGGCGATGACCACAACCCCTTTCCAGCCAAGTGTGACAAGCCCTCCATTCTCATACGGGATGCCTAGTTCAAGTACAAGTCTTGTACTTTCCTACTCCACTTCACAGACTTCAGGTCTGGGGGCAAGGAGCTCTAATGCTCCTCTGCAAGGCCACATGGGGGGAACTTCTACTCCCTTTAACACTTTCCCTTACGAAGGAGGTCATATACCTCCTTCATCCCCTTCACTCAGTGGCACACAGCAGCCATCCGTCGGGCCACCTGCACACCATAGTTTATTTGGAGTAGGGAGTCAAGGACCACCTTCGCATAATATGCCGGTAGGTTTGACACCATTTTCTTTGTTCGGTTCGTTTGGTAACCATGCCTTCTCGTCCGCTGCTTTCCCGACTAGGGGCAATCCCAGTTTCGGACAACCTATTCATATGCAGGGTATTATTCCCACACAGGGTGCACACCCAGGAACTTCTTCTGCATCAGGGCCTTGGAATTCTTGGTAGGGATCTATTCCCTCATCAGGAATGCTGATCTAGGGTAATTCTTTTCACAATCAAAGGAACCCCGAACAAAGTACTATGCCTATCCCCACGAGACCGACATGGGGCAACCCTTCCCAAAGTCCTTCGAATGTAATGCATGCCCAACCATCTATGTCCTATTTTGGAAATCAGTCGATGATGTCTCCTCACACACAAAATCCATACGCTGGCCATGGCCATGGTTTTTACCAAAACCCAGGCCAGCAGGCGAACTATTCTTGGCAACTTGGTGCCAGTCAAACTCCATCCCCCCTTTTCCCAGGTTATCACCAACAACCTAAACTACCCTTCCTGGAAACCTTGCATTTTCCAGACTTGACAAGGTTGTTGAATGACCCTATCTGTCACGATCCGTGTTGGCCTCCTATGCCAACGAAGTTTCCTTTGGACATCCCAAAGTTCGAATCCAAGCCTAACGAAGATCTAGGAGATCATGTGACTACCTTCCATCTTTGGTGCTCATCTAACTCGTTGAAAGACAACTTCATACAGTTGTGATTGTTTCAACGTACTCTCATTGGGAGTGCCGCGAAATGGTACATTGAGCTCGATCTCTCAAGATACTCTTCCTTCGATGAACTGGCAATGGCTTTCCTAAACCATTTCCAGTTACCTGTGAGATATGATGTCGGCACCAAATTGCTAGCTAATTTCTCACAAACAAAAGCGGACCATATCTCTGATCACATCTAAGAATGGAGACATCGAAAGAGTTTAATTAAAGTACCAGTCCCACCAGCATTCTTGCTCGAGTGGTTCCTTAAGTCTTTGGTCCCACATTTATCCAAAGGCATCGCGACGTCAGGAGTATTTTTCGAAGAAGACGCCATCATGAGAGCTCAACAACTTGAGCTAATCTATTCTCAGTCCGATTTATTATACGAGATCTTTCCAGATGCGCCACGCTGAATACTTGATACAACCAGACAGAGAGTTGGACCACATGCCGATGGTATTGTTGGTTCAGCACAAACGAAGCCCGTTGAGCAATTGACGAAGCAATTGTAGCAGTTGTCTATACAACACACAATGGCCAGCCAAACTACTGCTTTGGCTGCTCCCCCTACCAAAACGTCGGATGTACACACAGTGCAATCAGCTAATCCAAAGGCCACCCAGCAGCTTGAAAGAAAGAAAAAACAACGAAAGAAGGATAAGGGGGATAAAAAACCTACTGATAATGTTGGCAGGGACAACACTGAGAAATGGAAGGCGAGGTATCCATGCAACTTGTGTGTGGAAGACCACCCAACCCATCTATGTCCTCGGCTTGTAGAAGCCCAAAAGTTTGTGACACAGCAACATCCTGTTGTGTTAACCAATCCACTTCAACATGGGCAAAATCTAACCCAAGCCTCTGCAAGCATGGAAAGGGGCATCCAAGGACCCTCTCTGTCTTCGAACAACCCTGCATCTGCGAATGTATATATGGTGAAGGGTGATTCTTTTATATTGACTAGAGCACATGACTATAGTAAACCAAGCACTTCTGAGAAGGGCAAAGAAGTCAAACTCCCATCTCTTCCTCTACAGATTGAGAACATGTTGAGTGAAACAATGACACCCATCCCCAAAGGCGCGTTCAAAAAAGCTTCTCACAACCCAAACGCAAGGGCCGCCCAGAACTATTCTGTGGTGGAGGATTTATCACAAACCCCTTATGCGATGTCCGCTTTGTAGGTCCTCCAAAGCTGCCCTTCACAGAGGAAAGCCTTGTTAACCGCTTTAGGATCTACCAAGACTTGTAATCTGGGTACAATTATGTCGGATACAACCGACTTAAAACCTCGTCTGCCTTACCACGTAGAGTTTCAGATAGTAGTGGCTTATCCCATTAAAACTTTTACTTGGAATATCTTCCGCACGGTGGTTGATGAGGGTGCCTCTACATGCGTTATGTCATTGGCATGTTGGAAGGCCATTGGCCAGCCCGTTTTGCCTCTGTCACCTACTCTCCTCACTGCTTTCAATGGTCATTCGTTTCGACCATATGGTATCATTCCCTCTTTCCCCGTGCAGTTAGGAGGGAAGACCGTGTGTGTCGAGGTAGAAGTAGTCGACACGCCCCTCGACTATAACCTCTTGTTAGGGAGGAGTTGGACTTATGCCATGCAAGTTGTGGTTGCTATAGTTTTTCGGGTCTTGTTATTTCCACTTGAGGGTTGGATTGTTACCATCGATCAATTGTCTTTCTCCATACCTGACCCTTCATTGGGGGCATCCATGGTCCTGATGATTGATAATCCTCAACCAGGTGTAGTCAACGTAGGGGTTGGTTTGTGCCCATCTTTGATGGGTACCTTCGATTACCCTCCCCCTCAAGGCGATATCAATTTTATATCCAGTCACCATAAGGTTGAGATTTTTCAAGTTTTGTCGTTCCGTACGACTTACTTCAACAATCTATGGATGCTTCCTTCCCCATCGGCCACGATGGATGGGACAGGTCACCCGGGCATGTCCATTCCTTTGTCTATAGCTGAAGTAGCGTACTCTTTAGTCTAGCAAACTTCAGCCAATACAGATCCAACTCATGCATAAGAGTTTGATCCACTTCTAGAGCCTATTTGGGCTCAGGGTTCTCTCGCTAACACCGATTCATTAGACTTAGTCTTGCCCTCTAACGAAGAAGTAATCAAAGGAATGACTAGTCCAGACAAACCCTGGGAAGATCTTCATCACAGATCATACTTCCTCCCAGAGTTAAGCCAAATTGAAGCAGGATAATCCACCGTGACTATGATGGGAGATAGGTCTTGTCCTATTAATCCCTTAGCTACACACGAGGTTTATGCTCAGGGTAATATGGAAACCATCACTGAAACCATACTGATCAATATCTCCTGAAACCCTGGAGTCGTGGAGAATGTTTTCGTCGGAGCTGACTACTCCCCCGAAGAGATTCAACTCTATACAGATCTTTTTAAATATTTCCGCGACGTTTTTTCCTGGTCTTACGAGGAAATGCCAGGCATCGATCCAAAAATAGTCGAACATGAAATCACAACTTATCCTGATGCCAAGCATGTTCGGCAGAAGATTCATCTAGTTAATCCTAGGAAAGCAGCAGCCATTAAGGTTGAGGTTGAGAAATTTCTAAAATCCATTTTCATCTATCCTATCCATTTGACCCAATGGGTGTCAAATCCTGTGTCAGACAATAAAAAACAAGGCATGATTCGTGTATGTACAGACTTCTGTGATTTGAATAGAGCCTATCCAAAAGATAATCTTCCCACACCATTCATCGACCAGATCATTGATGAATGTGCCAGTTGTGAGGCCTTCTCCTTCATGGATGGTTTTTCGAGATATAATCAAATACAAATCAAACCTGAAGACCAGCACAAAACGGCATGTATTTGTCCTTGGGGTACATTCACATATTGTAAGATGCCTTTTGGTCTCAAAAATGTTGGAGCAACCTTTCAGCGGGCCATGTCTTTTGCTTTCCATGACCTCAAGCATATATTTGAGGCCTATTTAGATGATTTATCATCTCGATCTCGCAAGAGAACGGATCATCCCACACACCTCCGACTTATCTTTGAGCGTTGTCGCTACTTCCAGATTCACTTGAATCCAAACAAGTGCAGCTTTTGCATAACATTGGGACGTTTGTTAGGTTTCATAGTGTCAACAACAGGGATCATGGTCGATCCTCTCAAGGTTGAGGAAATAATTAAGTTGCCCCCCCCCACGCACAATCCTTCAACTTGTGAGTCTACAGGGCAAGGCAAATTTTTTAAGACGCTTCATCGCTAACTATGTTGAGATCACCAAGGGATTTATGCGCTTACTTAAGAAAGACATTCCTTTTTATTGGGACTATGTCACTCAACGCTCTTTCGTTGCATTGAAATATGCACTCACAACTACCCCTTTGCTCCAGCCACCTAACTATAACAAGGATCTCTTATTATATCTAGTTGCAGCAGAGTCAACCATTGGCATGGTCTTAGTTCAAGAAGATGACTTGTTCTCAGAATATGTCATCTATTACCTGAGTCGAGGCCTCGTAGGACCAGAACTCAATTATTCTCATATCGAAAAACTTGCTTTGGCAGCAATCCATGCTGTTCAACGGTTCCGTCATTATGTTCTATTTCGCAAGACCACCATCATTGTTGTCGTGAATCCATTTCAGTACATGTTGACACGACGGGTAATAGGCGAAAAGATCAGTAGATGGATAGTCGTCCTCCAGGAGTTTGAATTAGATTTCATTTCAGCAAAATCCAAAAAGTCACTGGTCTTCGCGGAACTTATTTCGGAACTTCCGGTTGAGTCAGGTGATATTGTGCCCGAAGAGTTGCCTTTCAGAGGAGATATGTTTTTGATCACCTCTTTGGATCCCTAGTATGGAAATATTCTTATCTATCTCCATACTTTGAAGTGCCCCGCCTCTTCTTCTCGTGATGAGCGTCGACGCATACGCCATCAAGCTAAGAATTATCTCATACTCGATGATACAGTGTATTGGAGAGGTGTAGACTGCATCCTTCATCGATGTCTCACTCACGAAGAAGCAGTTATCGTGCTTAACGATTTCCATACCGGAGCCTGTGGCGGTCATTTGTCTGGGTTGGAAACAGCCCAAAAGATTCTACGAGTAGGTTACTTCTGGCCGACACTTATCAAAGATTGTATCGAATCGGTCAAGAAGTGACACCCATGCCAAATCTTTTCTCGAAAGATGAGGGCACATCCCACTCCCATGTTTCCTGTCATCACAGTTGGTCCCTTCACCAAGTGGGGGATTGATTACACTACATGCAACCCTCCTTCAGCAAGGGGGCACCGCTATATCATCGTAGTTGTAGACTACTTCAAAAAGTGGGTTGAAGCTATGCCAACGTTTAAATAAGGTGGAGAGACTGCAGCCCTCTTTTTATTCAATCAGATAATAGCAAGGTTCGGCGTCCCAAGGGATATTTTCACTGACCATGGCAGTCACTTTCAGAACCAGATGATGATCGAGTTAACATCAAAACTTGGGTTATGGAAAGAATATTCATCACCCTACTACCCCCAACAAAATGGTCAGGTGGAAGCTGTAAACAAATCTCTTAAGACCATCCTACAGCGAACAATCAACTCAGCCAAGTCAAATTGGCATTTGATGTTATACTCGGCATTATGGGCCTACCGAACGTCTATTAAGACTGCAACTAGTTTCTCACCTTTTCAACTCGTATACGGGCTGGAAGCAGTCTTGCCTATCGAATGTCAGATCTCGTCCCTAAAGTTGGCAATACAATTATTACCAGACACTTCTCCACTTGAAGAACGTTTAGTATACCTTGAGCAACTCAATGAGCAGCGTCGTGATGCGGCCCTGGCCAACGAGGCTCACAAACATAAATTCAAGTGTCAGTATGATAGGTCTATTCGTCCTTGGATTTTCTCTAAAAGCAAACTTGTCTTGGTCTACGACCAAGATAAGGACCCCCTGGGGGCAGGAAAATTCAAACCCATGTGGTACGGACCTTTCATCATAAAAGAGGTTTTAAAAAAGGGTGTTTATCATCTGGTTGACTTCGAAGGGAATGCTTTGGCGGAGCCTAGAAATGGACTCTACCTCAAGAAGTATTACTCATAGGCAGGTCACTGTGGGTAACTTTTTGTAAAATATGTATAGTCTTTGTACTATTTTTTTCTAGTTTCTTTTAGTGTTATGGACATGTCGTTGATGTTATCTTTCGTCACTGTGGCAGATGTCAAGTGATTCAGAGGTGTTCATTGGGTATGCATACGGTGCTAGCCAGCACACTCGAAGGCTTGCCTCCGCAGCTTGGGTAATCTTTACACCTCAAGGCCAATTATTATCTTCCAGAGGTATATGCTTAGGTGACACCACAAACAATGTCACCGAGTATAGTACAGTTATTGAGTTTCTTTGTGACGCTTTGTCATTTGGTGTCTCTCATCTTCGGGTCTATCTCGATGCTCAACTAGTTGTGTCTCAATTAAACAGAGTATACCGGGTTCATGGTCCGACTTTACACCGACGATTCCTTAGGCTACGTCTCTTAGAATGAAACTTTGATTATATTACATATTTTGATGTTCCTAGGAGATTAAACCAAGTTACAGATACTCTAGCTAATCAAATGTTAGATTGGCATCTTGCACACATATGAAAGAACATTCACATAAACATGTAAATACATTTTTCGCACACATGACCCATAAGACACAAAAGACATAAAAATCCATATATAATATCATAAAGTAACCAGAGTACAAAGATGGACACAAGCGCCTCAAAAATATGACCAATAACGAGTCATGGGGCTTATGCCCTCAAAAAATATATACAAGTAGTGCTCATGGAACATGAAATGTCTAACTAAGGTCAGGGCATGTGGGCCATGTTATACTGATCCACAGCGTTGGCTAAACGCTGAAACAACCGGACCCACGTCCGTGGTGACCTCACTACATGAGGTTGCATAGATAGTGGCAAGTCCTCAATCTCTGTCATAAGGACCATGCGAGTGAGCGCAGTAAAGTTCCGCTCGACTCGTCTCAATACCCTCTCAGCCTCCCCGGCTGGAAGATCTCCTGTTATTGTTGGTCCCCCTGCGGCGGCAGGTGCGGCCCCTGGCCGAGGATGATGCATATTCCTCGCATAGTCAGCTGGTCGCACTGGTCCCACATCTGCACACAATGAACACATATCTGTCAAATACTCTGGTATAACAAAAAAAAATGATATATATAAAAAAAAAAACATAAAAATCACATATGTTTAACAAAAAAAAACAATGATGGAGACTTACCCATCTCTCCTCGCTCCTCACCAGGAGGTACAGGTATCTCAAGATCCCTTGAAAAATCAATCCTTGCATAAGGGTAATCCTTGATAACTGGGATCTGCCACGATAGTCAGGCGAAGAACTCATCATCGAAGAACTCATTAGTCCTTCCACCACCCTATCGTGG
Organism: Picea glauca; assembly: GCA_000966675.3. NCBI lineage: Eukaryota > Viridiplantae > Streptophyta > Pinopsida > Pinales > Pinaceae > Picea > Picea glauca. The sequence continues at coordinate 106,984 of JZKD02S0419536.1, read as the reverse complement.
TAGCAACATTTCCCATATACACATAGCAGGAAGAGAGGCCCGATGTCCTCGTACCACTACTCGAGGACTAAAGCTCGGAACTCTCTCAAAGAAGAACGAGCACAGAACGGTCCTGAATCCAAAGTTCCTCTGTGTCCGCAAACGACAATCTGTCAACTGCCTCTTCATACACTCAAGCAACGTGGTAATCCAATCAAATATTTGTGCATTTAAGCATTGGACTGCACAGTTCATCTGTGCACGGGACACTTGATGTAGAGCTGCAGAACCAGTGATTCACCCAATAAGCAACACTATCGCCTGTAGCGATAATTCAGTAATCTTGCTTATGGGCACTTGTGAGCTCGATCAGTCTGTATCAGCCTCACAGTAAAGACCTATCAATTCCGCTATGTTATGTGGCCCCGAAGGAAAAGTCTGGAAGTTGACCGGTTCCCCTCTCCGGGAGAGGCCAGTCAAAAAATAAATGTCCTCGGTCATGGGCACCAGTGACTACCCCTTTAACATGAATGCCTCTGCATCCGGATGCCAATATTCAACCAAGGCATTCAGTAGTCTAGGTTGTGCCCTCATAAATGGACATAAGAAGAACTTGAGTAACCCACATTGCATCAAGGTAGCCACAGCATTGGGGTCTTCCCTGACCAACTCACTAACCTCTTCATGCTCTCTTTCTCTCCAGACGACATACATCCTACAAAACACCAAGGTTCAGGAGGGTTAACCCTTGATTTTTAAGATTTTTTCATTCAAAAAGGGGGTCCATGCGGGCTGTAATACTGACAGTCGTGTGTACACGCGTGCAGTGTTTACTCTGCCCAAATGTACATGTGGCTTGTCCTGAGACAACCCGCATGGACCTAGGGCCGACCTTTTGAAGGTTGACACCCCCCGAAAAAATGAAACCTAAAGCAAAAAGAAAGACTTAAAATGCAAGATAAGAGAGTTTGTACTTACTTGGTCCAGACAGAAGTTTGTTTTGTCCACTGTAGCTCCTGGAATCAACACTTTTGACAGAGGGGGTTTTTTGGCTCCAGAGTCAATTTTCAAATCAGCAATGGTGATAATGAGCTGTCAGCTTCTATTTATAGACTTTTTGGCCTCTTTTTGTCACTTTTTTGGCCTCCCTTATCATTTTCTTTAAACCAAAAACCATTTAGAGTGATTCATGAGTTGCATGGGAGGGATATGATCAGGTATTGGGACAGTTTTTTGGAGTTTTGGGTAATTTTCGACAGTCCGTGAAAAAATTTCTGAGGATCAACTTGAGCATGTAGGTTAGGTTTCTACCCTGACTTTTGTATCTCATTGTCTTTTTCCTTTGCCATAGGATCGATCCCATCAGGTTGTAACATGGAACCATCATAGTTGCTTTAGAAGTGTCGCGACTTGGTGGTAGATCTTACCGAAACATGGATGCCCTGGGTAGATCATGGTTTTATTAAGGTATCCATGTTGTCTCTAATCATTGTAGGATCGGGAGTCCTTGTTGTTTTTCCTGATTATGAGTTTGAGCCTCATTTGCATGATTCCTTTTCACTCTTGACCTCAACCTCGGGACTCCCAAAAGATATAACGGGTCTTCTTTTAAGCCCTTTTCAAACCCTCTAAACATGAAAAGATTTTCGAGCGATCTTGTGGCCTTTCACGCTCGTTAAACTAAAATTTGAAGTCACGTCTGTCCGGCGGTAGTTTACCCCTTTTTTGGTTCGGACGGTCAACTATACGAAAAAAGGTATACTCTATGGAACTTCAATTCTTTAGAAGAGTACTCTTAGGTATCATTTTAACCCTTTTTCAGGCCTGAGGGACTAAATTTACGAAAAAGGAACCCCCACGGAGTCCATAGTTAAGCTCTTTTCAAACTCCCTAAAATTGAAAAGATCGTCGAGTGACCTTATTCTTTCACACTCGTTAAGATGGTCCAGAAGAACATTCCTGATGGAGTCCATAGTTAAGCTTTTTTCAGAATCCTTAAAAATGAAAAAATGGCCGAGTGATCTTGTCTTTCTCACACTCGTTAAAATGGTTTTGAATAGACGTCTTATCGGTGCTAGTTTACCCCTTTTTCGAATCGACTAGACTATCTTCGAAAAAGGTACCCCCATGGAGTCTCCTTTTACGTTTTTTCAGACTCTCTAAATATTAAAAACCACCGAGCTTACCTTCTTTGGGCTCGTTAAACTTACATCGAAGGACGTTACCATTATGTGTTTTATTAATCGCATTTGCATAACCATGTCTTTGGCCTTATGCCGGCTCCATGTTGCTCTCAACTGAACCATCTGAAGCATGCCTCATACGCAAGCCCTATAGCACTTTGCCTCTACATCTTGAAACCTTTGGCCCCTGGAGGATTTTTCTCGAGCATCCTTTTCTTGCATATGTCCCTTTGCTCTGAGCATCCCTGTGTTCCGCACGCTTGGAACTAGTATGTTTGCGACACTCAATCCTCCTTTGTAATGTAACATTCTTTTATTCTTTTTCCAAAATCATTGAAAAAGACAAAAAAAAATCAAATATACCCCAAAAAGAGGAAGGGAAAAGTATTTTCTTTATTAGCAGCATAATGAGTCGCCCATGGATAAAGCACATCTGTATGTTTGTCCATCAAACCCTGGGATGTAATACGACTTTAGGAATCTGTTCTCGCTACATAGAGTTGTGTCCTCCTCCATTTGGTTACTCTTCCAAGCATATGGAGAGTTTGTGTTGCCTCCTGCCTCGTAAACTTATGTCAATGCCATGCTGCCTAAGTCTCATCATTTTTCGTGTTGTTGTCCAAGGGAAGTTTGTCACCAAGCCTAAGTCGGCCCCTCTGTATTTTGTCTCTTGTCCTCATACCCGGTCATCCTAAATGTCCAATCAAGTCCTTGTTCGGAATCAATGAAGCCTTCAGTCTTATCATCAAGATTATCTAGTCCATGACCGACGAGCCGTCGAAGACCTCTGGGTAGTAAAGTCGTACACTCATATTACACTCCTACCCAAGTTTTGAAGATTTTTTGAAGTTGTTGCTCGAGCTCTGAAGATCTCATCTCTAGCCATCAGGTCGTATCATCTTCTAGAAGATGGATACTCTATATGTATATCTTTTTGATTTCGAGATGTAGCTCTGTTGTGTAATGTTCGTGGCTACACTTTATAAAGTTATTTGACATGGATCTACAGTGTATTTGATTGGTAGCCATGATTCTATTTTATCCCGAGCATGGGTATGCCTGCCTCGGTGAGACATTTGTTATTTTTCAGATGGCACCTCCCGGTTCCTGGTCCCTGGGCTCACCTATTCGGCACATCAGTAAAGATTGGTAATTTGTTTCGACCATTAGATGCTCTTTTGACCTCACACATTAGGGGGCATCTTTTATAACCCTAATTTGCACCAAACATGCTTACCTAGCATCAGGCCATCTCATATTCGTTTTTTGCCAAAAGAATTGCTGAAGAACTCTTCTTAAAAACCTCTTTTATAAGGGCACACGCGCCCTACTCCATTACTGCATGTGTGTATAGTTGACCCAAAACAACCCGCGTGTACCTACAAAAGCACGAAAAAAGGAAAATTGTTGATGGAACACACATCTTTGGGTAAGTTAACTAAACCTTCCAGCCATTCATGGTCGAGGGTTCATCCAAATACCTAGCTTCTTCTTGCCTATAAAAGAAGGGTTAGGGGTCCCATTTAAAAGGGGAAAATAATAGTAAAGAAACTCTACCCAATTGCACATTCCCGTTGTCCCAACCCTTTAGCCATCCTTGTGCAAAGAGATATACAGAGCAAAGAAGTTGGAGGACATTTGAAGAGGAGCCCAGGATCAGGTTCACAGAGTGGTGGTCGGTCTCGACATTGTAAGTTGATTCATTAAAGTTAATAATAAAGAAAAAAAATTCCCATCCCACTATATGAGTTCTTCATAGTTTATTGAATATATGTTTGAATCTCTAACCCATTAATCTGTAGGTAAAATGCATGTATAGTTTGTTGCTTGTTTTGTATGCAGGTCAGCCTTGGGAGGAGAGTTGCCAACAAGTGATCAAGCGTGAAGAAGGATCAACATCGAATGCCCGATAAAAGGTATGTTCGTCTAACCATGTATTTGCTTAAAAGAAATGGGGATTACGTCTGGGACGACGGTAGAAAGTAGGATTCTTTCGATCTCATCTGCATGCATAATATAACCCTAAATGTTAGTCCATAGGGGGATTTCCCACCACAACAATTTTCTAATCAATCATGCATGCAAGAATGAGCTTCTTTAGCCGAGGTAGCCATCGCAGAGGCAACCGAGGGAGAGGTAATTGGAACAGAGGTCCAAGAGAGCCAATATTCTCCATACACTTTGATGCTGACTCGCAAGAGTTAGGCCAGTTATTTTAGGCTGGATTTTTCAATTGGATTGGGCAAGGAGTGGTTCAACCTAGGCCTGAAACGCCTCCCTTCCAAGCTCCACAAGCCCCTGGTATTCTCTTGCTCCTCATGTCTCATTACAACCCGAGGTTCTCGAAAACGAAAGATGGAAAGAGATTGTCCACTCGACAGTCTCCCAACATCATGGCTGGCCCAATTTGTCCTTACCTACTCCCCCGCCTATTAACCAGATTTTCCAAGCTGCACCTGTCCACTCACCAATTCAATCCTCTCATGCTAGAAAAAGGTTGAAAATTGAGGCCCACCATGCCCCTGACAAAGGAAAATCCATTGTTGCCCCTTCCTCACCCTCCAATGGCTCTGATAAATCTGTGTCTTCCTAGATACATTTGAGGGATGATTGTTCTCATGTGATCAGCGAGATTAGGCCTAAAGGATCAACACATCTAAAGGCAATTTCAGAGAAATCAAAGGGTGACAGCAGCAATCAAGGAAAGATTGCATCTCAGAGTGGAAAATATGGTTTTTGAGTTTTATTTTATTTATTGTTGATGAAAGTTGACTTCAAAAGTTTTGGACGGCATGTTTTCTTTGGATATATGAGTAATATATTATTTGAAAATAATTTCAAATGTCGATGAGAAAAATTGTCAAATATGAATGTGATGATGGGAGTCACAAGGATGGGTGTTTTGTTTAATTAACTAGTTATGTTATGATTGTTAAGAGCTAAAGGGAGTCACAATGGGTCCCACCTACTAGTTATTATTTATTTAAAACCCTTATTATGATTTATTACTCTTCCCCCCTAACTAAAAAGTTGGTTGAGTTTTTAGTTAACTTAACTAATGAGGTAGTTCAACTACTTCAACCAATTCTAAATTGCTTAAAAGAAAAGGAAAGGGAGAAACAAGAGGAGGATAGAAGGAGAAGCATACTAAGGTTTTCTCTTTGAGTTTATGTTGAGATAGTTTAGTTTTCATTCATTCCTTAATTCATCACAAGCCTAATTCTTTTTTATGATAGCAGGGTCTTATTATAGACAGCAAGATTCAGGGCTGAGTTACATCATTCAGACACTTGTTTTTCAGAGGTGTTGATCTATCTTTGATAGTCTGTGTAGACTTTTTTGTTTTTGAATTAGTTTTCATGACTGATAAAGGCTATTGTGCAGAGTCGAGTGGGCAGCAATCTATGGCAAGTTGATCTAGCTTTTAGAGTTCAGTTTTGATTTTCTGTCAGAGGTCCTTTTGTATGTTCCATCGGGGATGTCTAAGTTTGACTTTGGTCCAAAATTTTTGCACGAAATTTTGTAAAGAGAATGACTCTTTGGTGAATTGGAATGAAATAAATGATTGTTTTATGTATCATCTGTCTTGATTATCATCTTGTTGTCTTTACTTATGTCTCTACATTTATTTCAGCAACTATTGTATTCAAAAAATCATATTAAAATGAATTTTCCAGCAAGCTTTTATTTGTAGAAAAGACTAGCCTAAGCACTTGTAATCAATACTTGTGAGTTAGGATTTTATTTTTGATGGCTATAAACATAGGGTGACATTCCCGTCTATTTTTCTTTAGCCAAGCAAAATCTGAAAATGCTTGAGTAAGATCATTCATATATTTTCCTCAACATTTATTTGGTGACCATACTGGGGAGATATTCAATATCTCTCTGGTTAATTTTTATACTCGATTTTTCATTGATACATCCATTTTTCTGATATTGATTATTTGATTGTTTTATTTCTTAATGACTATACCTGTTTCAAGGCAGCCCAATATTGAACCTAGTCTTCAAGATCAAACCAGCATTGCTTTGAATATGTTTAACACCATTTTAGACACTTCCAATACTCGTGTTGAGCTTAATCATTCATGGGAAACAATTGAACAAGATATTAGTGCTCAAGAATGATTGGAAGCTAGACGTAGACAGCCTAGAAATCAGCAGTAACCTTCTTGTTTCTTCAGTTTTGGCCTTTCTTTCATGTCCTTAGACTCTCGTGCCTCTAGAAGAAGGAGAGGCTTATCACCTGAAATTAATCCTATTGTTGAGATAGGAAGAAGGAACGTTGTGTTATCTACCCAACAAAGTGTTCTAAGGAGAACTTTGTTTGATTCATCCAGTTCATTTTTCTTTCCCTCATCTATCATCCACAAGATGGCATCTAGTGGTGGCTTTGGAGGCACTGGAAGTGATTCATCTTCTCATTCTTCATATTATTCGGTGATTGGTAGCTTATATAGCCACCGTATCCCTTTCCAATCTACCACAAATCCCACCAAAGTCATTAAAAAGTATGGGATTTTTCAGTTTGAAGAAGATGCCACAACCGGACAGTGTCATGTGTCCCCTCCTCTTAACCTAGCACCCGCTACTCATCCACTTCCTAAATTCAAAGAATATATTCCTAGCTTTTCTGGAAATAACGTTGTCACTACAAACGAACACCTGGTGGAATTTTCTAATGTTTGTCACAACATAGGATCAAATGACAATGATACTTGCATGTGCTTATTCGTCAACTCCTTGGAGGGAAAGGTTGCAGCCGATTTCTTTGACCTTCCTCCTAAGATTATGTCTACTTGGGAGGAGTTAATCTATTGGTTCAGATCCACTTATGGGATATCTAAAAGCCCAGTCGAGAAGTTACAAGAATATAATAGCGTCACCTATAAGGATGGTGAGACCATCAAGTCCTTCAACTTGTGTTTCACTAAGTTATACAATCAAATCCCTGAACTCATTCGACCTCAGAACCAAGCCGCTTTCATGCATTACTACAATGCATTATCTTCCCCCTAACATCATAGGCTTGAGGAAAAGCCATTGATAATCTCGGTTCTGCTCTGCATATTTGTTCGGAGTATGAAGAACAACTTGAAAGAATAGGTCTTCCCCAGGGAGAATCAGTTAAGCAGACAGACATGTCTGCCCTCTTATAGCTAGTACAAGACATAAATAATCGTATGATAGCATTTAAGAGAAAGGGGGATGTCTCACCTCTCACCCCTGAAGCTTCATCCTCTTCTGCACCCCCCTTTAGAAGTCCAAATGAAAATAATTTCCAGCCTAAAGATATCTTGCCTCGAAGTTGGTGTAACTTCTTCAAATAACACCACGAGGAAGCCACATGTGAGGTAAGGAAGAGTACCAGAGATAAGATCTTTGGTAAAATACTAGAAACTACTATCGATGTCCTAGATTTTGCAGAGCCAGAATATGTCATGATCATCAATACTAGGAACAAAGCCTATACTCCCAAGGGAAAATTTGATCCTCCCCACAATTCTTCTAGCCCGAGCTCATCCTCACCCGCTTCTATTGTTCAGGCTCCTAAGGTTCCTGGCAGTCAAGGAATAACCTCTCATCTCCCCTCTTCCAAGTACAATATCTTGAATCAGTTGGCCAACATCAAAGCATATGCAACCCTTCTAGACATGGTTGTCATCCCTGAACAACATATGCATCTGAAACAATTCATGGAAGGAAAAGCTTCCATGGTAGCCAATCTTTCTAAAGAGGTAAACGAAGAGGATTCGTCTGTAAATAAAGTAGGTGTACATAACTTTAGATACCCTGTAAAAAATCCCCCTTTTATATTTCTATTAAGATTATGGATAAGATCACCCATTGTTTCCTCATTGATGGCAGTTCGGGCCCAAGTGTGATGTCGAAGATTATTATGGGAGAGATAGGCTTGTATTGCACAAATGAAAATGCCAGAAGTATGCTCTCCTATAATAGCCTACAAAAAACGACCATAGGTGATATTAAATATGTAACCTTAATTTTATGCGCACACCCTGAAATAAGGACAACCCTTTGTATTCAGGTAATCGATATGCCTGTAATAGATTACTCAATTATCTTGGGAAGATATTGGCAAGCCTTAACAAGTGGGTACCTCTCACTCAACGAGACACATTTATCTATGCCTCGAAATGGTAAGAACATTATAGTCCTTAGAGAGGGAAGGATTTCACCCTACATAAAGAGTGTTCCACAATAATGTAAACTATATCGAGGAGGACCTAGGAGTATATCCCATCTTTGTTGAGGAGGATAATATTCCTCTGAAACAAATCAATTTAGATGATGATATATGGCACATGCACTTTGATGGTTCACACTCTAATGAAGGTAATGGGGTTGGCATTATCTTGGTTTCCCCTGTAGGGAAAATTCACAGTTTGTCTTACAGGTTGGAGTTTGCTTGTACAAACAATGTCACTAAATTTGAAGCTCTATTATTAGGCATTGAAAATGACTATAATCTTGATTGTGGATACCTTTCAGTTTTTAGAGATTCTGAGCTTGTTGTGAACCTGGTACGTAAGATATACTCTCCTAGCAACAAGATGATGAAACGATACACTCAAACTGTTTGGGTGCTTATCTCGAACCTTTTATCTTTCAACATCACTCATGTTAAGAGGGAGTTGAATTCAATGGCTGATCGGTTAGCTGTCTTCGCAGCTTCTCCTAATCATCAACCCTTACCTCACAGGCCTGATTGCTCTTTTCAATCTCTATATCATCCACATATCCCTGACAATGTAGAATCTTGGCAGGCCCTCCCTAATGATGAGAGCGTTTGTGCTTTCATTCAAGATGAACCTCTTAAGCCCAAGGAAATTATATACATGGAAAACAACAATATTCCTAAGGGTTTGACTCCTCTTGAGAGTTCATTTTCATCGAGTGATGTAGGCAATAAAAAGAAACATAGAGAAGAGGAGTCAAGAAGGAAGGTGGGTGAAACCATCTCCTGGAATAATGGGGCACTCGAATCTTCAAAGAATGTTAAAATAAATACCCAATGTTCTGATAAATAAGAAATGAAGTTTGTCAAGCTACTTAGTGGATTTCAAAAGGTTTTTGCTTGGTCTTATAAGGATCTTTGTGGTTTTGATCCTGGTCTGATATAAAGTGCTATCCCCATCAAGGAAGGCACGAAACCAGCTAGGCAAGTATAAAGACCTATTAACTCTGCATTTAAAGCGACTTTTCAAAAGGAGTTGGAAAATTTCTTAAGGGTTGGGATTATTTTTCCAGTCTACCCTGAATGGGTTTCCAATTGGATACTTGTTTCAAAGACCACTGATCATATTAGAACCTGCATTAATTTTCTCACTTTCAGTCACGCTATTATGAGAAATCCTTTTCCTCCTCTCAATATGGAAATGATTCTGCAGCAGGTTGTAAGGTCACAGATGAGGCCCTTACTTGAAATTTTTTTGGTTTACAGTAAAATCAAGGGTAAAGGGGCAGATGTTCACAAAACCACTCTTATCAATAATTGGGGTACTATGTCTTATAAATGCCTTCTTTTTGGCTTACATGATGAAAGTACCTCTTTTAAAATACCTATACACACAACTCTTAACGAATTGGTCATTATCCATATCTACCTTGATGATCTAATCATATACGTTAGGGAGCTGATAATTACCTCAGAGTTTCAAATACTATTCCTGGGTCCTTTCAAAATTGCTTTTGTCCTAGATACTAACTCTTACATTCTAAAGGATTCACAGGAGCAATTGTTTTCTGACAGCATTAACCGTTCTCACTTGAAACATTATGTGGGACCAACGTGAAAAGATATAATGTTGTTTCTTTTTTCTGTATACTAGTAGTCTAGATATGCTTTCGGTTTTTCACTATTTTATTTTCTATTGTTGCCTTTTCATTTCTGACATTTTATTGTTGTTGTTTTAAGTTTTGCAATTTTATTTCTATCATGATTTTTGTTGCCTACCATCTTTAGTCAATTTGGTAAAAAATAAGGTGTTGGATCAGTTTTTCCGCAGTGACACCCATGCAAGGCATTGTTAGTTAATAACAATCAAGCTTACACAGTTTTCATGATGTTTCCCTGGAGCACACTTGAATTTGTTATCTGCTTTCACTGTTGTCTTATAAAGAATTGGTTATCTCCCGCTTCTTCTTGCCACTTCTTCATCCATTGGAGATTTTAAAGAGCAAATCTGTAAATTTTCTCCTTGAAGTAAAGAGCAGGTTCTGGTTGAATGATTATTCATACAGGGATAAACCCCCTCATACTTAGCACTTTTCATGAGTTATTCCCAAATTCCCGGTCATTTTTCCATTAAATTCATTCACTTCCCCCTATTGCATAATCTTCCTGGTTATATCATCTTGACCTGTTGTTCTTGGTCTGTGAAACCATGAGTTCTGAGTTCTAAATCTGTTGAAAACAAATTTCCATGTGGATTTGCCAGTTTGTTGACGATTAAAATTATCAACGAAGTTTTTCCCACAAAGTATTGCTAAAGCCTATTATTATAAGCTAATAAGATAAATAATACTAGTGGGTGGGACCCCCTTGTAGAGTGAAGAGATCAAATCTAGTTCTTATTTCATGGTTATGATGTTGTTTGACACTACTTACATGGTTTATGAAATATTAGTTTTATTGACAATGGATAAGGCCTACAATGAGTTGGTTCTAATTACTACAATTGAATGATGGATAAGGCATGTTATGTGTTTTTTCTGCTGCTCTAGGCTCCAATTTCATGTTGCAATGGCCTATGTTATCCATTGTTATCATTGTTATATGTTCTTGGATTCATTACTGTGACACCTGCACAAGAGACATGTTAGTAATAATATATAAGAGTAGTTGGAAAGAGATAAAAGGAATGTAACAAAGTGCAAAAAGAAGGAACTATACTATGCCCTATGCTACACCACATGCATAATCGTTGTTAATCTTAGCTCACAAGTTAATAGCTATGTGATTTATTGAGTTATTTGGAAACATAGTTGATATGCATTATTGTATAGTTGGAAATGATAATATGTGATGTGGGTGGCGCTCTTGGCAATTAGTGGATGTTGGTTTCGATGCATGGTTCAATTGAATGAATTAATGGATTAGTGGGCTGGCACATACTAAGTAGTTGAATGAGTAGGGCTGGAGGCAACATACATTTACCACACGTCACTCTTACTCCTTCCACTGGTCGCCACCCTAGTCAGGCTATTGTTCAACTGTGGTTTGTTGTGGTTAGGCTCCGACTTTCCAGCAGAGGAATAGTCGCTCGACCAACTCGCATTTTAAGGTGCTTTTGGTTATAGGTATGCCTTTTTGCCATCCATGAATCTACTATGGTTATGAAATAGATATTGGCTCAGAATGTATGGGTCTGTTCTTTCCTTAAGTCTGGCAACTGTGTAAATTTGTGATATTCTTCTCGAATGAATCGTTGGTGTGGTTTTCATTGCAATAATGATTGAAGTCACAATGTTATTGATCATTCTGAGTGTTAGAAGCCATGAAGGCCCTCTGTCATCCTTATTAGTCTTGGTTGAAGGGTTTTTATTTGGTCTAGATTGGCTAGTCATCTCCACACTTTCTTATCACCATACCTAGTCGTTTGTTGTTATGGGGTTTATTGGGTTTGAAGCGCCTTGTGTCACTCTGCATTGTTTCATTTAGGTATGGGTTTTTTCATGCTACTGATGGTTGCACAGTGGGTTATATTGCTTCTTCTCGGCTTTGTTTTATCATAGCGTTGTTAGTTGGGTGATTGGGAGAGCCATGAGGGTTATACCCTATGTGTTATAAGTGTTGTTACAAGGTCAAAATGGAGCCTTTTCTCCTATGTTCATAGTCTCTCCTATCTCGTGAATTGTCACCCTGTCAGTGAAGCCATTGGTGGTATACCATGTTTGTGCACCGTTAGTCTCGGAGGTTCTCACCTGATGATGAGAGTCAACTCCAGTCTCCCTCTGTTGGTCTACAAAGAAAACCCTTGATTTCTCAAGACCGGGTTTTGATAAAGGGAACCGTGATGGCCTGTCAGGTATATTGTTGGTTGTTATGAGTTGTTGTATATTGTCAACAGTGTTCGATTTATGGCTCATCTCTGTGTTCGATTTCTAGCTCGTCTCTATTGATTATGTTGATGGTGGTGTTGACTGTTGTATTTATTCACTGCATTAGTTATTATGACAATCAAATTGATAAACTCAGCATGATAATTTGGTTGATTGGAGAATTGGATTGAATGCACAGTCGATGTCTCTTACATTGTAATTGTTGAATTGTTAACCCAGCTTTAGTTTACAATTGATTTATGCACAGTGATGCTTCATGCGTGATGCGTGGGTATGTGTGGCGTTCCTACAGCATGATAGGTTGAGTTAATAATTGTTGTGACTGTGTGTTTTAAATTTTTGAATGAGAATATTGAAATCATGGTAATCATGGCATGGCCATCCATTGTATATGTTATGGATATTATATTGATTGTGCCATCAGAGAGGGTCACAGGTTCTTAAAAAATATGGTTTTGTTAATTTGATCAATTCGTGAGATGAGATCAGGCATGTTGTTGTTGCCTCGTTGTATTGGATTGATAGCCCATCATTGTGGATGTTTAGATTCAAGTAGTTAGACATGACAGTCATAGAAATGATCTCATGTTTTGTTAAGTGGCATGTGTATCCCACAGTGTTGTATGAATTGAAATGGTAATTGTTGTATGTGTGTTTAAATGGAAAATCAAGATCTTCGCAATTAAAATATGGATCGTTGTGTTTGACTAGCCACTATGTTTGTTTAATGAATATCATACATCTTAACAGAGATAATCACAGGTGTTGTGGCAGTATGGTCTTATTACAATTTAATTGTTAATGGGAAGTGGTTAATGAGTTGACACTAAACAGAGTGGAAATAAGTGATTGTTCATTCATTTGGGGAATGTTTTAAAATATTAATTGGATAAATGAGAAGAACAGAGATCCTCTATAGGTTTTTGTGGAATGCATATTGTCTTGTTTTGATGACACCGTGTTAAATATTTGATTATGAATAGTGAGCAAGTTAATGCACATAATTGATTGAATTATACACAGTAATTGATCATTTGATCACAGTGACTATTTGGTTGGTGTTGGACCTTTTGCATTTGATATATAATGGTTTTATGGATTACTTAATTAATTTTATGAACAATATACACTCTCTTTCCCTACCATTATTTCGCTTTTCGCTAATTACAACCCCCTCGCCTTCCCACATCCATTTTTCACTCCCTGTTCTTAAAATTTATTTACAGTTAAGATAATTCTATATTGGAATAGTTTGAAATCACATTTTCTTTTGATCAGAACATAGTTTTATATTCTTTGTTTTACATTACAGTTGATTGTTTGTTGTATTTGAGTAGTAACCATGATTCTTTTCCCTCTCATTTTATCATTTTTCGCTCAATACAAACCCCTCGCATATCCCAGAACCTTTATTCACCCCCTGCTCATCGATAATAGTTAAGCAATTTGTATGGATTCGATTGCATGAGTATGATATGTTGTTGAGCCAAAATCTATTTCATATTTTTAAGGAGTTGTCATGTATGGTTGTAAAGGAACTATTTTCTAATCAATCATGCATATGTTGTTGATATGTTGATATGTTGTTGAGCCAAAATCTATTTCATATTTTTAAGGAGTTGTTATGTATGGTTGTAAAGGAACTATTTGCTAATCAATCATGCATGCAGGAATGAGCTTCTTCAGCCGAGGTAGCCATGGCAGAGGAAACTGAGGGAGAGGTAGGCCCAAGAAGGCCAAGATTCTCCATACACTTTTATGTTGACTCGCAAGAGTTAGGCCAGTTATTTCAGGCTGGATTTTTCAATTGGATTGGGCAAGGAATGGTTCAACCTGGGCCTGAAAGGATTCCCTTCCAAGCTCCACAAGCCCCTAGTATTCTCGTTCCTCCTCATGTCTCATTGCAACCCAAGGTTCTCAAAAATGATGGAAGGAAAGAGATTGTCCACCCGGCAGTCTCCCAACATCGTGGCTGGCCCAATTTGTCCTTACATGCTCCCCCACCTGTTAACCAGATTGTCCAAGCTGCACCTGTCCACTCACCAGTTCAGTCCTCTCATGCTAGCAAAAGATTGAAAACTGAGGCCCACCATGCCCATGACAAAGGAAAAGTCATAGTTGCCCCTTCCTCACCCTCCAATGGCTCTGATAAATCTATCTTCCAGGATGCATTTGAAGGACGATTGTTCTCATGTGATTAGAGAGATTAGGCCTAAAGGATCATCACAACCAAAGGAAATTTCAGAGAAATCAAAGGGTGACAACAGCGATCAAGGAAAGATTGCATCTCATAGTGGAAAATATGTTTTTTTAGTTTTATTTTATTTATTGTTGATGGCAGTTGAATTCAAAAGTTTTGGACAGCATGTTTTCTTTGGATATATGAGTAATATATTTTTTGAAAATAATTTCAAATGTCAATGAGAAAAATTGTCAAATATGAATGCGATGATGGGAGTCACAAGGAGGGGTGTTTTGTTTAATTAACTAGTTATGTTATTATTGTTAAGAGCTAAAGGGAGTCACAATGGGTCCCACCTAATAATTATTATTTATTTAAAACCCTTATTATGATTTATTACTCTTCCCCCCTAACTAAAAATTTGGTTGAGTTTTTAGTTAAGTTAACTAATGAGGTATTTCAACTACTTCAACCAATTCTAATTTGCTTAAAATACAAAGAAATGGAGGAACAAGAGGAAGATAGAAGGAGAAACATACTAAGGTTTTCTCTTTGAGTTTATGTTGAGATAGTTCAGTTTTCATTCATTCCTTAATTCATCACAAGCCTAATTATTTTTTATGATAGAAAGGTCTTATTGTAGATAGCAAGATTCAAGGCTGAATTACATCATTCAGACACTTGTTTTTCAAAGGTGTTGATCTATCTTTGATACTCTGTGTAGACTTGTCTGTTTGTGACATTCCCGTCTATTTTGCTTTAGCCATTCCCGTCTATTTTGCATAGGGGGACATTCCCGTCTATTTTGCATAGGGTGACATTCCCGTCTATTTTGCTTTAGCCAAGAAGAATCTAAAAATGCTTGAGTAAGATCATTCATATATTTTCCTCAACACGTTGTCGCTGTAATTCTTTCCTCTTGCCAAGATGGAGGGGTATCTTCCTCAACCGGCATCCTTCCACATCTAACGCGGGGTCAACTCCCTGAGGCAATCGTCCAAAATTGTGAGGTGGATCTTGAAGGTTTGAGGCAGAGAACAAGAGAGAATTGAGAGGTACTTGAGGAGGAACCAGAGGGATCTCTTCCTCAACATAAGCCATGGCACTGTCGCCATCCATCCACTTTTGATCTAACAAGGGGGAATTCTCCAAGGTAGGACTAGTAGGGCCTATGAAAGGGATGGGATGTGGAATTGGAGCTAAGGGGGGACTAGGTTGTCGACGTTTAGCCACAAAAATGTAATAGGTCGGCCCACATTTCGGTTTTCCTCTCTCGCATGACATTAGAAAGGCAGGGGAAAAAATGACAACTAGAAGGGGAGGAGGACGCAGGAAGGGGAAAAAATCAAGAGGGGAGAGGAAAACTAACAACCAAACCATAGCAAAATGGCAATAGTCATGCCTTACCTCTATAAAGGAAATTGAATTGATTGTGAAAATATCCATAAAGACCGAATTGACAACTCTCATACACCTCGTACCTACTCTACGATACCTCAGAATTCGTTGTGGGTGAACCATTAAAACTTACACATTATGTAGGTGCACTACCATCCTCCTTAATGGAATGTTTCTCATGCTGAAGAGATGGGGAGGAAAGATGGCGATAGGGAGTGTTAACTACTTCCACGCATGTGTGCCATATGTCACCCCATCTGGGGGAGGACAATCTCTAAGTGCAATATCCCTGCAATGAAGTAGTAGCTATGGTGTGGGGTGATGATGAGACTCAATCAGGATATCCTCTTCTTGAGAAGAGACTCACTCACTAGCTAGTTTATTAGCTACCTTGTTTTCTTCTTGTTGCACATGAGAGGGGATAAGGGTGAGAGAAGGACGAAGAAGAGTGCGCAAAGTATCATGAGGACCAAGAAGGTGTCAACTCGGGGAGACTTTCGTGAGATCAATCCCATTTATGATTTTGGTGGCAAGAGAGATAATCACTTTGGAGTCCCCTTCAATAATTAGATGATTCAGATTTAGACTGGAGGCTAATTGGATCCCTCTTATGAGGCCCCAGAGCTCTGTGAAGTTGTTAGAGTCATATCCCATATGTCTAGCTAAAATGTATTTGATTTGGCATGTATAGTCCTGAAGGACTACTCCAAATCCCACAGGGTTGGGATTTCCCTTTGAAGCACCATCAAATTTCATTTTGAAGAAACTTGGAGGGGGGTAGTGCTAAGAGGAGGGGCTATGGGAAAGGGAGCTAGGATGGGGGGTAGTATTGGGTGGAGCATCATGTAAGTGTAGCTTCCAAGTTGAGAGGATGAGAGTTTTTCGAGGGTCACAAGAGAGGTCTTCCCATGTCCAAAGTTGGGAACGAATGGTTTCATGTATATTTCCAAAACAATTTGACCAGATGCAAGAAGGGGTAGAAGTTTGGGAGTGGAAGATACGCTTGTTTCGTTCTTTCCAGATATGCAACCAATGAAGCCTGGTTGTAGCTGCCAAATCCTATTTAAAATGGGGTTCTTGTAAGCCTCAATTCCCTAATTCTCGATGGTGTTTATAATGTTGTCTCTTTCTTTGTTGGTTTTCCTCATAATCTGAGAGGCGTGATCC
This sequence comes from Picea glauca, assembly GCA_000966675.3. Lineage (NCBI taxonomy): Eukaryota > Viridiplantae > Streptophyta > Pinopsida > Pinales > Pinaceae > Picea > Picea glauca. The sequence goes on along the minus strand of JZKD02S0419536.1, from coordinate 89,986 downwards.
AATATCTCCCCACAAATGGAGTATTGATTGAATATGTTCTCCATTGACTCTTCCTGTTGTTTACAGAGATGACAAATCAAGGGTCCAATGAATCCTTATTTTCTGAGGTTGTCCCAGGTAAGGATTTGATTTTGTACCATGCTCTAGAGGAAAGTAGAGACTTTCAACCATAATTTTGATCTCTGGATAATGTGCCAGATGTGCTCTTTTTGTTGGACTTGGAAATTATCCTGAAGGATGTAGGCCTCTTTTATTGTGAAAGTACCTAAGGGGGGATTCCCCCGGTGTAGAATATTTGGTCCATCCCTGATACAAATATTCCTCTGGGCAAAAATTGTACGCCAAGGTTGTAAGTCACATTATGTAGGAGTATTGAGGTCATGAGAAAGAGTTTTCCAACTCTGTCAAGGGGGGTGATGTGAAACATTTAACCAGATGTGTGTAACCTTGAGGGGCTCCACCTGTTGCATGTGGTTTTGAATGGGGTGCATGATGTCCAAGCAGTGCAACAAAGGTAGTTGTTTCCATGAGTCGGTCCAAAACAGAGCATCCTAACCATTCTGTATTTCCCAGAATGCATGCGTCTGAATCAGAGGTCGATTTCGCCAGGCTGCATTCCAAATATTAAAGCCTTGGATCTAATCATTGAATCGAATAAGTTGTGCCTCAGTGGTATGTGGGGCATATTTTTTCTTCCATATCTTATCCCATAGTTCATTTGGATACTTGAGCCATCACCACCAAATTTTAACTCCTGTTATGCTATTCAGTTGTCAAGCGTCCCTGAGGCTAAGTCCTCCAATGGGCATTGGCTTGTAGACTTTCTCCCAGCTAACAAGAGCCCATTTTTTGCTTGGATCATGACCATGCCAGAGGAAGTTCCTCTGTAGATTTTGTATGGTTTTAATAACAGTTTGTGGGGCTTCTAGGGCTAAGAAGAGGTAGGCAGGGATAACTTGTAGGATTGATTTGATGAGAACCAGTTTGGAAACAAGATTTAGGGATCTAAAAGTCCAGGTGTTCAAATGATTGGAAAGGGAAAGGAGAAGGGCATCTCAAGAAAGTTTTTGTGCACCCGAATCAGATAAAGAAATGCCCTGGTATTTGGATGGAAGGGATATCCCGAGTATGCCCATAAGTCAAGAGATGTGGCGCTCGACTACACGGAGAGTGTTGGAAAAGAAAAGCTGGGATTTATAGAAATTAAAGGTTGTGCTAGATGATTCACTAAAGTCTGAGAGGATATAATTGAGCTCGGTGGCTTCCTGTGAGATAGGAGTGTTCATCAACATGGTATCATCCACAAATTGGCTATGGGAAGTAGCAGGTTGCAGGCCGTGTAAAGGAAGACCTTGAATAGAACCTTCTGCTATAGAAGTTGTGATATAACGTCCCAAGCCTTCTGCCATTATGAAAAAAAGAAAGGGGGATAGAGGGTCCCCTTGATGAATTCCTTGGGAAAGAGAAAAAGGTTGGGAGGGTACTCCATTAACTAAGATAGAGAAGAAAGCAGAGGAAGGGAGTTTCATTATCCAAAGGATCCAATCCCTACTAAACCAAAAGCTGAAAGAAGAGAGTGCATGTATTTCCAAATGAGGCGATCAAAATCCTTGGATAGATCGAACTTAATGAGCATACTTGGGGTGCATGTAGACTTGAGTGAGTGGATCACTTTGTGGACCAAGATAACACTGTCCATGATTTGACGCCCTTCAACATAACCTAATTGTGCCTTGGATATAATGAAAGGGAGGATGGGTTTCAGTCGGAGAGCGATGACTTTGGTGATGATCTTGTAGATTACATTGCAAAGTGCAATGGGCCGGAATTGATTCGGTTTAGTGACTCATTCTTCCTTTGTAATTAGAGTGAGAAAAGTAGCGTTAAGGGACGAGAGCACTTACCCCGACGTCTTGGATTCCTCCACTAGTTTCCATACCTCTTCTTTTATCATCGCCCAACAAAAGTGGAAGAAGTTTGTTCTGAATCCATCTAGCCCTGGTGCCTTTCATAGGGGCATTTCCTTGACAACCTGTTCCACCCCTTCCAACATAATTGGCCTCATTAGGGCTCGTTTTTGCTTAGGCGTAATAAGGGTTGGAATGTATTGGGTTACTCTATTGATTGTTGGGGTTCGATCAATGGGTTTTTATGATAAAATCTCTTTATAATAGTTTACCAGCGCAGTTTCTGATCCCTCGTGGTCCAGAATTGGATTTCCTTGTGCATCTTCAATCTTCATGATATTTGAAATAGTAGTTACAGTGACGTACTTAATCTATTTTTGACACCTTCATCACCAGAGTTCATATTCCTCTGGCCTGAACCACTTATTAAATTCTACGCCACTTTAAAACTTCTCACCATACACAAATAGAAAAAACAACAAAGATTGAGGTCCCAATCATTAGCAAGATAGTCACTCTCAAAAATAGGGGCTTTTATAGAAGAGGCTAGTCATAAATTTCCAAGGCAAAATCTCTAAGGAAAAAGCATCAACATAAGGGTGCTAGAAAGGTAAGTGCAGTGTCCCTTCTCCAACATTTGAACTCAATTTATATAATTAAGAGTTGGTTAAGTTCATAGGTAATTGGAATTAGGGTTTCATATTGTAGATTTTAACCTTGTACAATATTTTACTGCAAATAGATTTTCAATAAAAGAACAGAAAATATACAATGGAAAATACACACATTACACAGAGATTTTTCCCCTGGAAACCCAAACCGGGAAAACCAACATATTATATATTCATTCATAGTGCTACATTGTTTACAATACAATATACATATAGGATCCTGTAGCATCCAAAACCCTAACCCAATGACCTGGATTAGTCAACAACCCTAATTCCTTAACCGGAAATAGAAAACCATTGGCAAAAACAATGTGCTGAAAAACCGCCCAACAATGGACATGAAATTCGAGGCTAAAATGCGACATGTTTCCCGAGGCAAAAAAAATTCTTGGGGGCGCTACCCCCAAACCCCCACTTGGCACAACGTAGCAGACACTAGAGCTAGTCGTGCAAAGAATATAACACATACCCAATACATATGTGGCAAAGTCCCGTAAGTGCCATTCATGAACATAGAATTAATGTGCATTTATTATGTTTTTCCCTTTTTAGGATGGACCCATATCTTTGCTTAAGGAAAAGCATGGGTACCTATGTGTTTCTTGAAATAAAGGCATGTGTATGAGGCAAAAATGCAAATTATCATACATTTAATGTGGAGCAAAGGTAAACCCTAGAAAGTATTTTGGCCAAAAAGATATTAAAATTCAGTGATGACTAAATAATATTGTAATAGTGAAATATAATAATGATCTTCTTGATGTGGACATTCGAAAAATTGAAGAAGTTAGGACCCAGCATTCTCATCAAGAACCTTTCCATTTTGAACCAAAACAAGAGACTAACATATGAAGTGGTTATTAAAATATAAGCCATATCTAAGAGAGTCACATTTCCAAATAAGATGAGGATAATGCTATGTACCACATAGGAGCATTTAATCTTATGATTCCAACATTGTATACTCTCTTGTGTAATTTCTCTATACCTTACATTATAAAGCTAAACATTATTAAGAGGAAAAATTGTGTTGACTAAATCATCATTAAAGTTTATGAAATTGTGGCCATGTGGAACAATTAGTGATTCTCCATATGCAATAAATCAGAATTAATTGGAGAAGACCAACCATTATTCTAAGAATAATTATGCGTAAATAAAAGTTATAGTTTGCCTTCACATTTCCCTCTTTCAGTTTTTCTCCTTTCATAACTTGCTTATTTTCTCCTTTCATAACTTGCTTATGCACAATCTTATCACTTGGACGTCATTTTTCAAGTTTTTTTTTTTGTTGAAAAGTGTGTGATGGCATTGACAAGAGGAATCCAATTTGGAAAAACAACTATACGATGGGATTGATGTGTGTAGATCTATAGGATTTCAATGTTTGAGGTAAGCCCCTAATTTGTGAATCCTCTCACAAGCGCTAACTTGAATCTAAAAAAAGAAATTCATTAAAATTTATACTTATTATATTGAATTTTATGGTTTTATGAAATTGAAATTGAACATTTTATTTCGATATAAATAAAAATGATACATTAGAATGAAATTAAAATTAATCCTTATAAGAAACATTAATATAATGAAAGTATTGAATTTAAATTCTAAATTAATCAATAACTAATCATGAAATATAGTGTAAAGAAAAGTAAGATGATCTGGAATGAATCATTATATAATTTGTCATCTATTTTGGTACTTTTTGCGGGGCTCAGTTTGGTGATTTGGGGTCTAGAAATGTCCAGAGCCATTTTGAGGTATCAAACAATAGTTTTTGGGGTCAAAATTTTATAATCTTATCTTCTACCCCCTTGATGCTATTCTATATAATGCAATCTTTCCAATGGTGCAAACATCACCTCAATCAAATTTCGTATGTGAAAGTTATGCTTCTCTCAAGTTAACCTACCCTACTGACCACCATGGTACCAAGTGGATGTTATGTCAGCCCACATTACTCACACATGTGGGTCTAGTCAAGCGTGGACTTTCAAGAAGATTCTAGAGGGTCCAAAACTCTAACACTAATTGAGGGTTGAGGCATGCAACAACCGTAACCCTAACCCTATATGGCTATTAGACTATGTTAAATACTAGGCCACTAGGAAAGGAAGGTATTCCATTTTTTTGGTATTTTTATTGTTCCATAGTTGAGTAGAGAATCTAGGAGTTGGGATATTGAAGCATAATAAAGGTAGAATATTTTATAGCAACCATTCAAGCCATAGTGTCTATGGAAACTCCATAGTGAGTGTCACTTTCTTTGTACTCGCCTTTCATAACTAAGAAAAATAGAGCAAAGCATAGGCCTCACCTTCTTGTTGGGTTTTCTCCCATAGTGGATTTCCCATGTCACATCTTGCATTCATTTGTGTGGATGACATGTTCATTTGCTTGTTTCTTTCATTTTGGTTCCAATTATTTCCACAATTTTGAACACTATGCTAGTAATAATAAATTTGAGATCTAAGATAATGAACCACATAATAAAATATTTCTGAATATTGTAAGATCTGTGATGAATTGTTCTAGTGGAATATCCATGATAGTTTACAAATCTCATGAAATGAAATTTTTTGGAATGTTTACTCAAAGATATATTCTTAGATAAAATAATGTTATGAACCTCCAAACTCAAATCCATCAATTCAATCCACTACGAGAATAGACCCCAAATGGTAAGATATGTGTTCTCCTTGTTTAC
>JZKD02S0419536.1:72237-84651 GCA_000966675.3 Picea glauca | reverse complement strand
GAATGAATCATTATATAATTTGTCATCTATTTTGGTACTTTTTGCAGGGCTCAGTTTGGTGATTTGGGGTCTAGAAATGTCCAGAGCCATTTTGAGATATCAAACAATAGTTTTTGGGGTCAAAATTTTATAATCTTATCCTCTACCCCCTTGATGCTATTCTATACACTGCAAGCTTTCCAATGGTGCAAACATCACCTCAATCAAAGTTCGTATGTGAAATTTATGCTTCTCGCAAGTTAACCTAACCTACTGACCACCATGGTACCAAGTGGATGTTATGTCAGCCCACATTACTCACACATGTGGGTCTAGTCAAGCTTGGACTTTCAAGAAGATTCTAGAGGGTCCAAAACTCTAACACTAATTGAGGGTTGAGGCATGCAAAAACCCTAACCCTAACCCTATATGGCTATTAGACTATGTTAAATACTGGGTCACTAGGAAAGGAAGGTATTCCATTTTTTTGGTATTTTTATTGTTCCATAGTTGAGTAGAGAATCTAGGAGTTGGGATATTGAAGCATACTAAAGGTAGAATATTTTATAGCAACCATTCAAGCCATAGTGTCTATGGAAACTCCATAGTGAGTGTCACTTTCTTTGTACTCGCATTTCATAACTAAGAAAAATAGAGCAAAGCATAGGCCTCACCTTCTTGTTGGGTTTTCTCCCATATTGGATTTCCCATGTCACATCTTGCATTCATTTGTGTGGATGACATGTTCATTTGCTTGTTTCTTTCATTTTGGTTTCAATTATTTCCACAATTTTGAGCACTATGCTAGTAATAATAAATTTGAGATCTAAGATAATGAACCACATAATAAAATATTTCGGAATATTGTAAGATCTGTGATGAATTGTTCTAGTGGAATATCCATGATAGTTTACAAATCTCATGAAACGAAATTTTTTGGAATGTTTATTCAAAGATATATTCTTAGATAAAATAATGTTATGAACCTCCAAACTCAAATCCATCAATTCAATCCACTACGAGAATAGACCCCAAATGGTAAGATATGTGTTCTCCTTGTTTACCTAAAGCGTGAAGAGATATCTACAAAGAAAAGACTTGCAACAAAGAAAATGATAACTAAATCTAATAACTAGCTATAACCCTTTTTGCCTCAAGAAAAAAAACTCCCATTGTAATGAAAGCTTTAACATGTTTGTCATACTCTATTTTTATTTCTTCTAGTTTTATTCTAATTATCCATAACTGGAAAAAAAAAAACAAAAAAAAAAAAAAATGGCATAGAAGATGCCTCGGGGAATCCTTGCTGAATAAACAATACCTTGTAAAACTCCCACTTGATACGAAATGTCCTATGAAAACCTATGAAAACCTATGAAAACCTTTGGACTTGTGTTTCATAAATGGGGCATTGTGAATCTCAACATTGCATTAACAAGGTACAATACACACTTTAACATCGGAGGAGATATATTTAAACATTGCACCTCTCCCATGCATGAGAAAATCCTTTGCCAACTAACCATGGGATAATCTTCAACCCCCATTTGGATTTTACTTACCATACTCAAAATAACACTCATGCGATGATTATTGAGGGTTTTGTAAGTTGGAAATTGTTAAAATTTTGGTATGCCTGTTTAACCATAGAGAATGTCACATCGTTGTCACCCAACCATAGGCATTCACTATGCCACCCTCGAGCACGTAACATTTTATTAGATAGAATGATTCTGACAAGTCCACACTAGAACTAACAGATAAAACCTAACCAAAAACACCACTTCTGCAGCAGCAACACAATACCAAGAGAACTTACCTCTACTAATAGAAGTGTACCTTTACTGAGAGAAGCACACAAGAGAGATACTAGAAAGATTGAGATTACACCACTTCAATTGTTGCACCACCCTCTCCAGACTTGCGCATCCTTCTACTGCAATTGTAACTACTGCTTCTCAGACTTGCATCCTCCTTATGTCGAGTGAGTGTGTGAGAGTGTACAAATGAGCTAAGGTTTCACCTTATTTATACTTATTCTTCTAGTGAACTTCTCCCACAGGGTCGACCTGTATTTTTTGGCAAATAAAATTTACTTTGACTTTTTCTGGCAGGGTCGACTTCTCTTTCTGGGGTTTTCTATTTCTGTATTATTATTCTCCTTGGACCGACTTCTCTTCTAGGGTTTTCACACATCTATTTAATTATTCTCCTTGGACCGACTTCTCTTCTAGGGTTTTCACACATCTATTTAATTATTCTCCTTGGACCGACTTCTCTTCTAGGGTTTTCACACATATAAGTAAAAAGGTTACACTTGGAGGTTAATACCTCCCACGGATACCAAGACATCAACACTCCATCTTAGTTAGGGAAGTATTAACAAAGATGTTCTTCATCTAATGGTCTCAAACACATTCATCCATCTCACATGGCATGGGAAAGACTCACATGGTCTTGCAGACCATTCTACATGTCGCATCACCATAGCCACAAATGTTATCTCATGATCAAACTGATCATGTCTCAAGTAGCATGGCCAAATAGGCCATCTCATGATCAAACAAATCATGTAACAAGTACCACCATCATAGCCACACATTCTTTGTCATAGTCACACACATAGACTATCTGATGGTCATGTCACAGACATGCATCTAAGGTCGCATCATCCTTCTAGGCTATATGTCATCATGGGGCTTCAACTTGCGAGCTCACACAAAATCTAGCATCTAGTTCATACAAAATTAGTAATTCACCATCTCAGACAGAATATGGAATTTAGTTCATACAGAACTAGTAACATGTGTACCAGACTATTTCACTAGAGTAGCAATATCTCAACGTACCAGACTATTTCACTGGGGTAGATACGTGTACCATAATATTTCATTGGAGTAGTAATATCTTAGTGTACCAGACTATTTCACTGGAGTAGCTATACGTACCAGACTATTTCACTAGAGTAGCAATATCTCAGTGTACCATACTATTTCACTAGAGTAGCTATGCGTACCAAACTATTTCACTAGAGTAGCAATATCTTAGTGTACCAGATTATTTCATTGGAGTAGTTATGCGTACCAGACTATTTCATTGGAGTAACAATATACCAGACTATTTCACTAAAGTACCTGTGTACCATCCTATTTCATTAGAGTAGTATACATGTGTACCAGACTATTCCATTGGAGTAGTAAACCTGCGTACCAGACTATTTCATTGAAGTAGTAGACCTACGTACCAGATTATTTCACTAGAGCAACAATATACCAAACTATTTCACTAGAGTACCTACGTACCAGACAGTTTCACTGGAATAACATACCTGCATACCCAACTATTTCACCGGAGTAGTAGACGTCCAACACACTAGGTTGTCCCTCCAGTTGTCCCGGAGGCACGCCCTCCCCGAAGGATCTACGTGAAGCCTCCAACAACACAAACCGGTTGGGCTTCCTCAACTAGGAAAACACACTCTCCCCGAAGGATCTGCATATACATTATCTGATCGGTGCCACAGTCAATGTCTAGGAATGACAACTTGTTTTCCAAACTATATCATGTTTCTATATGGAGTCACATATGTAACTCATCATACCCTATCACAAGGGTACACCCTTCCGAAACACACCAAGCTTGTCCCTGAAGTACTCAAACTTCACCCTTGACAGAGGCTTAGTCAACACATTAGCTACATGATCATCTGTAGCCACATAATGGTGCTTCACCGCTCCTCTCTTCACCATATCCCTAATATAATGATACATGATCTTGATATGCTTTGACATGTCATGAAACACTAGGTTCTCTGACAACTTCACACAACTCTAGTTGTCGCACTAGATGCAATTGACCTCTGTATCAAGATTAAACACACCATCTAGCAACTTCCTAAGCCACATTTCTTCATTGCTAGATGAACATGTTGTTATGTACTCTACCTCAACTATATTGAACTCTACACTGGACTGCTTCTTGTTGAACTATGATATCATAGTTGATCCCAAACTAAAGCAACATCCAGATGTACTCTTCCAGTCTGCGACACTACCATCCCGATATGAATCAATATAGCCTTGCAGTCTTATCTCATGATCCAAAACATATCTGATTCCATAGTCAATTGTACCTTTCAAGTACCTCATCACATGTTTTTTTGCAATCAAGTGAACACATCTAGGTTTGACCATATCCTAACTCAATGTGTTCACATCAAAACATATATCTTCCCTTGTGTTCGTTAAGTACATAAACGAACCAATAATTTGTCTATACATGGAGGCATCCACTGTCTCTGAAGATGTTTCACTCAATAACTTCATATTAATCACCATCAGTGTAAGCAACCATTCCTGGGCTCGTCAAAATAATTGTATGGCATATCCTGCCCTGGGTGCCTGCTTAAGCTCGTACAAAGATTTATTTAATATGAAAACGTGAGAATCCTTCTCATGTATCGTGTGGTTGCTTTATGTACACTTCTTCAGGCTACTAGAGCAAGTGCCTCATCATAATCGCCTCCCTTTTGTTGGGAGAATATTCTGGCCACAAATCAAGTTGTGTACATCTCTATACTGTTATCTGCAACATGCTTGATCTTGTAGATCAATTTGGAAGTCACCATTGACTTCCCTTATGATCTCGGAACCAAGGCAAAAATACATATCCCAGACCTTCTAATTGGCTTCCTCCTCTATCACTGAAACAAGGGAATCTTCCTAGGAGGTCTCATTTCTCCTCGAAGCCTCTAAAGATTTGATCTAGCCTCCTCAACTCATGGAACCTGTCTGTCAGACCTGGAAGACCTCTCTCTATCCTTTCTGAATATGAGGAGGTATGTTTTCTAAATTAAATCCTCTAATCCATTGACTCTCTCTGAGATCATGCTCACTTTGAGTCTCCATGCTCCCTCTTAAACTTGACTCCCTCTAATTTTATATAATATTCAGAGCCATATGCTCCCTCTGTGTGTGATGATTTCCTCTAAAGTATCCTATGAATGGTCCTGGGGAGGCTTCTCCTCCCTACTGGATCGTGAAGGATGAATCCCTCTGAACTGTGGCTCCTTCTGAGTTGGTACTTGGTGGGGTCGCCTGCCTCACCACCAATGGTGCCATCTTCTCCTCATGATATGGCTTATCAATGCTATATATCTTTGCATCCTACAAAGTGTCTTGAGACCATGTTGGTCTATTCCTGGTTACTGCAACGATTCTGGGTAGGCCCATATGCCTCTCCTAACTCTTCCTAATGATCTGAAAAGTGATCAACTGTACTAGAGGGATCTGTTTGGTCAACTTTGGAGCCTTCTACTCCTTACAATCAATCTCCATATGAGATACTTTGTATCTCGTAAGAGATACTTTGTATCTCGTAAAAGTACCCTTCTTTCCAATAGGTTTTAACTTTATCCTCTTTTTCTTCGGTACAAGGATGTATACGGTCGTGTATACAACTTCTTATCTGGATAGTTTGCTCCATGTCCCAAACTAGAGACCATCTAATATGTTGCCTCCTACAACCGTCATTATATCTCCCCTCACAGTTATCACCTGTGACCTGCCTGGAACAACAAGGGAAAACAATAGACAAGAATAATGCTCTTATAATAATAATAATAAGAACAATAACATGAAAAACCATCACAGTAGCTCCTTCTTAGAGCTATCACTTGTGACCTACCTGGAGCAATAGCAAAAATAGAAATACAATAACAAGAAATAGGAACAACGCTCCTCTAGTGTTGTGACCAATCATTCCTCCATGGTAACCTTCCCGAGACAAGAGCAACAAGAGAAAAAGTATTTCCAATATAACAGCATTTTCATAAGAACATATCTATGTTAACAAGAATAAAAGACAATTTCACGGTAATCATCATAGCATTACCAAGGTGACCTGCCTGGAAGCAAAACAAGAAATATCTCCTAGAGGAGATGTTAGTTCATCTTGCAACAAATACAATAAGAATTTATATCAATAGTACTCACATGCCACCAAGTATTCATTGTACCTAGCAGTAATAGAACCTTTCAAGGATTGTTGTCACAACTATAGTGTTTATTTGCAATACATAGCCATTATCAAACTTGATATGTGCAAGTTGGAAACTTATCAATTTAATCAATCAAACCTGGAACCTGGAGTCTTATCTCCAAGAATGAGTGTTGTTGATTTTCTTTCGAGTCTCTTTCATTCAAGATGACAAGTATTCTAGCCAACATGTCCCCCTGTACTAAGACAATATGGTCACATCATTCTTCAAGGGAAGAGCAAGATTGAATAGAGATTGCATCAATTTGACCACTTCAAACATATCACTCTTCGAGGGAAGAGTGGGATTGGTAAAAAATTGAATTGATTCAAACACTTCATTAACTAATGGTTGAATGGGATATTGGGAAACCAAAGGTGGTTTAGTAGCATAATATACTTGAGATAAGGACCACACTCTTTGTACCTTTGGAATGGTAGGGAAACTTAAAATTTTACAAGGGAACTTAGGCTTGCATCCTATTCGTCTATATTTCTCAACAATATCATATGACTTGCATTGGCTGGTTGTTTTCCCCTAACATGACTTAATGTGGTTGGTTTTTTTCCCCCAGTAAGACTTAGAGTGGCTAGTGACTTGCACTCTTGCCTTCACTTCTTCTTCTTATTCTTCCTCTTTCTATTCCTTTTAGGATTCTGGTTACTAGGATATAAACTTTCAACAAATGACACAGAAGGAGAAGGAATATATTTCATTGGTTAAAAATGGAAATGGTCAACATTAGTTTGGTTCTCTTGACATAAGGTACTTATTTGAGAAGCATCAAGATCATTCAGGACATTTGGAGCGGAAACAACCAAACTAGTAGCCCCAAAGTGAATCCATGAAGATTCAAGGTGGCCATCAAGGGTGCACCAATGTTTCCAAACAAAGGAAAAACACAAGGATCACCTTGGAAAGGGGTCCCTTGGTTGGTATCCTCGGGAACATTAACCATAATCTCTTATTCAAAAGGAAGAAAGTATGTAAGACCTTTTATGGGGTCGAAAAAATTACAACCAACACACTCCTATAAAAGACTCTCTAAGATGAAATCAGGAAAACTCACTCTCCCAAAAATTATCCTGGGGTGGCTAGGTATTGAGTTTAATCAATGAAGAACCTAAGTTCAACTAATGAAGGTCTTGAGATTGAAGGTTAGCCTAGGATGGTGAGGGTCCAATTCCAACTAATTATTTTGTGAGAGACAATTATGGTAACTCTCATTCAATGATCACCTAAGGTGCAAGTACCCTCGTGAAGACGGGCACCCTCCAAAGGAGCTAAAATGAATCTTAGACATTTGTCCTAGGTACTATAAGCACTTCCTGTTGAAAAATATGAACTTAACACTTAGTTAAATATTGGTTTCAACCTCCAATATACCAAGTATTGTAATGTAGTAAGAAACACTAGCATTCAACAACATCATATGAGAAGAAACACATTAACTAAACCATCGATAGCGAAATACCAATGAACAATAGACATATTCACACATTTGGAAAAAAAATTATGGGCTATGCCCCCTGAAGAATACACTGGAAAGATGACAGATTTAAGGAGAAAAAATTCTTATTCAACTTTAGGGAAAATATCAGAGTTACAACAGCCTTTATAACAACATTTAAATGCAGTACTTATCTTTCTTCCAGCAAGAAATTCTCTTAGAAAATCGAACCAGAATTATTTCTTGGTAATTGTGCCATGGTTGTATGGCTTATACAACCCAATATAGTAAGCAACAGTACCAAAACAACCTAGGAAATTGTGCTATAAATGTAAAACATTATCATGTCCCTTGCAGAACAGTCTTAACTCAGCAAAATCTCCTAGAAATTCAAGCCAACCAGCTAATAAAACAACCCTCAATTTATGTGCCCTTTCCTTTGTTGTAAGACCAACAATATATATTGTACGACCTCCTTTTATAGCTACAGTACAGACAACAATAAATGCAATCTTCTCTCCTTGGAGTGTGTGCCTATCCCTCACTCGGGGATGCGTTCCAACTCCCTCTGTTGTTACTCTTTTCCTCTAAGCAAGAAATTTCTCTTGGGAAATGTGACTCTTCACCTCCCACTCTTCTCTCCTCAAAGTGTGATCCCCTCTCTCCCTTGTGAGTTGTCTTTATCTAATTTCAAAGTGTAAATACCCTAACCCTTGGTCTTCCAATGAGATTGACAGTCAAGATTAGATCTCGCCCTCATGAGATCAATAGTCACAACTTAATTATTCATTGATGTCACTTAAGTCACTAAAGTGACCCACAACATCATACAGTCACTTTTACACTTTAAAAATAAATACCCAACTTTATAAAGTTACTTTATAAAAACATATTATAAAGTCACTAGGGAGGAAATGTGCTTGGTCACTTCCGCATGTTGGGCGCCACCTATGAAGAAGTACCTCCAAGCTACCAAATCTAACACTCTCTATTAGTGAGAGAGGTACTTATGGTATCACCACTACAATCCATCTCCAAATCCATCATCCCATCTGTTAGCACTGAGAGTCGCCCTCAGATTGCAAGAGGATAACCCCAGTACCCATCAAATTGTTGTTGGAGGTACGTTTATGAGTGGAGGTCAAATGGAAAAATCTCAGTACAAGAATGTTTAAACACGGAAATTGGACAAGCGATGCATAAGGAAATGAGGTCCTCATTAACTTCAATCATTGGTTAAGGTTAAAGATGAGTAGAAGGAAGACTTAGTGAGAAAAGTGGACAAGTCTACCATGAGCATCTGGCCTTCAAGCAACTTGGTGAAGAAAAACTCAGGCACAAGAACACTCTTGAACTCAAGTTTAAGATACTGAAATATATCACAGCAGTATTATAATCAAACCTCCATTACAATACAACTACAACAACTCATCTGGATCATCCATGCATGAGCATTTCAGCATAAGAGGAAACAAGACAACGAAAGAAAATACTAAAACAGGTCACAGCAGCATTATAATCAAACCTCCATTACAATACAACTACAACACCTCGTATGGATCTTCCATGCAGGAGTGTTTCAGCAAAAAAGTAAACAGATGATGAAATAAGTTGACTTCTATTAATGAGAAAGTCTTAGGTCTCATACATAACCAAAGAACAACTATGTTGTCAAACTATTAATAATTGGGAGCTCTGCTCAACCATCGACCCTAACGTATTCTTCAACTGATGTATTTATACTCAAAACAATAGTTGGTGTCTTCTCTTGCCTGTCATGTTCTTTCTATCAGAAGGAGACCTTGATCAGTATGGTTGTGCAGGAGAAACTGCCCTTTGTTGTACTTCGGGCTGACAACTTTCTGTCTCCTCGGCCAGACCCTCAATGCTTTTCATTTATGGAGTGAGTTGAGGTTTCAACTACCACTCCTTGTTCATTAACTGATTTATCCTCGGGATCAGGATGAGGCTTGACGAGTAGGGGGAAGCCACCTGCTGCTATTGGATTCGGCACTGAAAGAGCACGTGATTTTGGGGCCATCAAAAATGGTTTGGACCCACACTGCTTTTGGGCCCAAAACTCACCACCTTCCACCACGTAGCTCTCCCACAATACCATGGTTTAGAATTCGGCCCGCTCAAGGATTTTAACGCCCAAGCATGTTGCGGCCCCGAAATGAAGCGTGCTCGTTGATCTGGTCGTGATCTGCAATATAGGTGCATATGCTACTTTAGCGCCCCAGCTAAATCTTATCCATCTACCAACTCCAGAAGCCTTTTAGACCGTGCTTAGAGATGGAGCCAATTTTGGTGCTTGGGAGATTTGAATGCTGAGTAGGAATACCTCTCAGAGGATGATCTCTCAAATCTAATGTGTCAGCCTCTCATTAACTTCGGGACTTCGGACCTTCTAGTGATAATGCTACAAAGATCAACGGTTCCTATTGATTTTAGATCAATGGTCCACAATTACTTCAGGAGATCGGGCTTTAGGCCTTTTCAATGCATAGCTCTTACAACCCTCTGGAGTGTCGTATCTTTGAAGTGTTAGATCTACCTCCACGTGTTCTTAGTTTTCAATGGCTCAGATTTACTTCAGGACTTCGGGCCTTCGGGATTCCTTTACTCACTCAGCTTCTGCTTGCTTCCTCCCAGAGTGCGAGATCGTCGAACACGTGTCCCTTGCTTGAAAATCAACGGCCACAAGAGATTGCAGGCTCACAACTTGCAAGAACTTTAATTTTCTTTTTGATCCCCGCAATGCCTCCCCACTGTCGATCTCTCTTCAATGATATTGGGCGATCATGACTTATTCTTTGCTCGATCTAACCACTGATATGAACTGTACATAGGATCTCTGCTGTTGAAAATCAAGCCTGTCTTCTTGTATTTCAAGCTCGAAATGGATGTCTCTAAATGTTTCATTTCACTCAAGGTTTTTCCCTGTGCAAACAAAGCACTTGGCCAGTCTGAAAAACTACATACGAACCATGACAACTTCATTGATAACATTGGTTCCACAGGGGATGGCATGCTCCCTGTGAGCTGTCAAGAACAAGCAGCTTCAGTGTCTTATCCTAGGGCTATGGGGTCACCTATTTAAACAGCAATAAAAAAGAAAATTGATATTTACAATGAATGGAAAGCCAATCATGGCTTAAGCAAAATATTTTTTCAGAAAGTGCCCATTGACAACGCCACCAAAAACGTTGCAATCCTCCAAGTTCTGCAATTTATAAGTGTTATTTGAAAATACCTCAAAAATCTTGAACGGACCAATCCACAAGGCTTCGAATTTACCATGTTTTCCTTTGTCTTGCTTGGGTGCATCCCACTTGAGCACTAGATCTCCTAGCTGGAAATATTCTTTGCTTACCTTCTTGTCAAAAACTTGCTTGATCTTCTATTGATGGTCATGTGCTTTGCCAAGTAGCTGCTCTCTATTCTGTTGTACTTCTACCAGTTGTTGTATCCTCCTGACCATATCATCAAGTTCTCCTTGGTAGTTCTAGAGGAATTTTGCCACAGGAAAGGCAAGCTGAGTAGGAAAGATAGCCTCAACTCCATACATAAGCTGAAAAGGGGAAACACCAAGTGACCTCTTTGTTGTAACTCTATCATCCCATAAGACAAATTTTGGCTTTGAGTCCCATGCTTTCTTATTGTCTTCTAACAATTTATTGATGATCTTTATGAGGCTCTTGTTAGAAGACTCTACCAAACCATTTCCTTGGGAGTAGTAAGGACTATAATGGACTAATGTGCTACCATATTGTTCACATAACTTGATCAATGGTTCAGCTTTGAAGGAGGCAGCATTGTCAGCAACGATCCTACTTGGACAACCCAATATGGACATGATATCTTCAAGAAAGCTAATGATTACCTTATGGGAGGAAATCCTTGTAGGAATAGCTTCTATCAGACCACTTGGTGAAATAATCAGCGGCAATCATAATCCACATGTGTTGACCACTTGAGGCTAGGTCGATTTCACCAATGAAGTCAAGACCCCACTGTTGAAAAGGTCCAAAAACCACCACAAGTTTCAAAGGCAAAGATTTGAGTTGATGCTTTCTAGAAAATTTTTGGCATTTGACACAAGCTCTAATATTTGCACAAACATTATTAAAAAAGCTAGGCCAGAAATACCAAGCTCTGAGGATCTTATAAGTTGTGGTCCTCCAAAAATTATGGCCCCCACATAAGTTGTCATGAAAATCAGTTATGGCCCTTTGGGCCCCCTGTGGATCCAGACACCTCAAAAGAACTCCCAGAGGATCTTTCCAATACAAAACATTATCAATGAGACAATATTTGATTTCTTTGAGTTTCAAATATCTCACCTTTTTCTTGTCCAAGCCATCAGGAGGCCGTAACTTTTGCAGAAAATATATGATGTCTTTATACCAAGAGCATTATGCCAAGCTAGGGCTGACATGAGAGCCTTTATCAGCAATCTCAGCTTGCTGATTTTCTGAGCTTATGTTCATAAAATCAACCCCTAAGGATTTGCAATTTTATTCAACCATAAACCTAGATAAGCCTTAGCCTTTCACCAATTTAGTGGGCTTCAAGGTCAAATTCCAAAATTTTAGCAATCCATTTGCTTCTCTTCCCATCTATGTCAGGCTGGATCAATATCTCTTTCACTGAGTCTGAAGGGACATATGCAACAATATTTGAATGTAGAACATACACTCTGAAAGCCTTGAGGGATTTGACCAAATAATAAGCCTTCTTTTCCATGATATCATATCTCAGTTCTGCATCCCTCAATGCTCTGCTGAAAAAGGAAATAGGCTGCTCTAACCCCTCTATATTTTTCTGCAGCAAAACATCAGCCAATGTGTCAAATGAGACAAAGGAAAATATCAGAAATTCCTTAGAATAGTCAAGGTTGATGAGCACAGGTGCTTCAGTTAAATCCTTTTTTATCTGATCAAAA
>JZKD02S0419536.1:61873-71881 GCA_000966675.3 Picea glauca | reverse complement strand
CAAACACATCAGCAAACTCTTTCAATAACCCCAAGACACTTCACTTTCCTGGAATCAAATGAGTATAGGTCATGGTAGGTTTTTGTAACCTCCAACCCAAGCTCATCCATGATAGTATTAGGCATTGGATTATGAGATGCCCCTGAGTCCATCAAACAGTTGTGCAACACTTTATGACAACTGGTTTTTCATCTTGGAGGTTGACTGAATCGGTGGGATGAGATGAAGGTTGAGGCTGAAGCATTTTGGAAAGGTACCTTTTGAAATCCTCGTTCTTAACTAGCTCCAAACAAGGTATAGGGATTTTAATCTTTTGAATCTCATTCTCAAAGCTAAAAGAGGAGGGAGGCTTCAGGATCTCCTTAACTTCTGGGGTAGGGCTCTTAACCACTGCCTGGGGGTTTTGTGCCTCTCTTTTTTTGTTGCTAGCTGCCACACCCTTAGCAGGATTCTCTATTCTAGTAGGTCAATCAGAAATGTCAGGCTTCCCCTCTTTCTTATTTGACCTTAGGTTGTATCTATTTGGATTGCCATTGGTCCCTTCCCCTTTACTCAACTCATTTAGTTGGCTATCCATGAGAGTCTCTTCATATGTAGATTGGGTTAAATGAGGAGACGAAGAGGTGTCACCAAGACAATGGATTTCAGGATCAACATCTTCTTCCTCTCCTTCTTCATCAGTAAACAGGTTATTTTGGAGAGGGGCTTGGATTTTTTTATCATCCTTGTCCCTATTTCTTTGATCTCTTTGGATGATCTGAGGGGCATTATTGGGTCTTCTGAAATTACTCCTATTATCAACATTTTGGGGGTTCCTATTGCTCTACTTTCCTTCAAATTTCAATTTCTCCATTTCTCTAGAAAGTGATTTTACCAGTTTTGTCAATTCGTCCACCTGAGGGTGGGAAGCAGAGGAATCAGAGGTTGAAGCTTCAGCCCTACCTTTTCTTCTATCTCTATCAGATTTACTCCTAAAATTGCCAGCTACTAATATATTAGACTCTACTTCAAGGGTTGCATCTTTCATATGAGCTAAAGAGCTAGCTCTTCTTTCTCTCAACAGGAGGCAAAACTTAAGGTCAAAAGTGTTGGAATAAGTAATCTTGGCAGAGGTTTTTGTAGGCTTTATTTCAGTGGGAATCTTATTGTACATATTATTAAATCTTTTTGAGAAGTCTGAAATAGATTCCCCCTCTTTCCTCTTAAGTGACCCAAATTTTGTAATATAATAAAGAAAAAAAAAATTATCTCCCCAATGCCTTGGGAATGAATCATCCAGAGCTTCAATCCTAGCAATATATCCAGGATTTAAGCCGCTAAACCATTTCTTAGCCTCACCATCAAGGCTATGTACAAAAACTTGCATCCACACATCTTCATTTTCAATGTTATGATTATCTGCATAACTATAAAAAGTTGAAAGGTGTTCTTCTGCAGTTATGTCTTCTTCCCCTGTGAACTTGGGCATGTACTTAAGGTAGTCTCTAGCTGGGAGAGCATTCATAAGCTGAATTAAAACAAGAGGGGCATACCTAGCAGTCATTATGGCATCCATTCTGTTTCTAGGAAGATTAGCACCTGTCATTGGGATGCGAACTGTAGGAGAAGCAGGGAGATATGGAGTTTGGACAGGTACGACTACAGTTGTGTTCCTAGAGGAAAGGGGAAACAATTGAGTTTTGGAGGAGAATGGTACAGGGTTCAAAGGAAAAGAATATTCCCCCTCTTTAGTTACAACAAGTTTGATAGGAGGAGGAGTAGAAAAACCCAAAGTGGGACAATCTTCTAAGCTCCTGGGTCTAAACCACTTTACAATATCAGGGGAAACAGGGGTTTCAAAAATTTCTTCTTCCAAATCAAAACTAAAAGGGGAGAATTCAATAGGGAAGATTTCAAAATTCAAACTTCTAGAAACTCCAGTAGATGGTAGAAAAGGATAATTGGATAAAGCTACTGGATTTTTAAAAGAAGGGTCATGTAAATTACCAGAATCACCTGGTACATCAGCTGAAATTCCTTCTTGAGAGGTCTTTCCTTTCTTGATAATATTCTATGGGTCGGCTTCAGGTGTTGTCAGAGGTATATGTGGAGTAGACCTCGTGTGTCTACCTTTGGGAGCCACAACTGAAACAGTGGAGTCACCGGGTGCAAGCTACAATCTTCAAGGTACTGATCTCTAATGCAACTTCAGAATCTATATTTCTTTGTCGTTCAATCCCAGGGAAATGTCTTCAATTTGTTCCCCGGAAACAGTGCCAAGAATTTAGCACTAAGATTCACCCTTAGATTGCAAGAGGATAAGCCCAGTACCCATCAAAATGTTGGTGGAGGTAGGTTTATGAGTGGAGGTCAAATGGACAAATCTCGGTACAAGAATGTTTAAACACAGAAATTGGACAAGCGGTACATAAGGAAATGAGGTCCTCATTAACTTCAGTCAGTGGTTAAGGTTAAATATGAGAAGAAGGAAGACTTAGTGAGAAAAGTGGACAAGTCTTCCATGAGCATCTCGCCTTCAAGCAGCTTGGTGAAGAAAAACTCGGGCACAAGATCACTCTTGAACTCAAGTTTAAGATATTGAAATATATCACAGCAGTATTATAATCAAATGTCCATTACAATACAACTACAATAACTCGTCTGGATCATCCATGCACGAGCATTTCAACATAAGAGGAAACAAGACAATGAAAGAAAATACTGAAACAGGTCACAACAGCATTATAATCAAACCTCCATTACAATACAACTACAACACCTTGTATGGATCTTCCATGCACGAGTGTTTCAGCACAAAAGTAAACAAATGGTCAAAGAAGTTGACTTCTATTAATGAGAAAGTCTCAGGTCTCATACATAACTAGAGAACAACTCTGCTATCAAACTATTACTAATTCGGAGCTCTGCTCAACCATCAACCCTAACATATTATTCAACTGATATATTTATACCCAAAACAATAGCTAGTGTATTCTCTTATCTGTCAAGTTCCTTCTGTTAGAAGGAGACCTTGATCAGTATGGGCATGCAGAAGAAAATTCCCTATGTTGTACTTTGGGCTGACAACTTTCTGTCTCCTCGGCCAGACCCTCAATCCTTTTCATTTATGGAGTGAGTCGAGGTTTCAACTACCAATCCTTGTTCATTAACTGATTTATCCTCGGGATCACGAAAAGTCTTGATGACTAGGGTGCGGCCACATGCTGCTATTGGATTCGGCGCTGAATGAGCACGTGATTTCGGCACCATCAAAACCGTTTTGGACCCACACTGTTTTTGGGCCCTAAACTCACCACCTTCCACCACGTAGCTCTCTCGCAATACCATGGTTTATATTTGGACCCGCTCAAGGATTTTAACGCCCGAACATGTTGCGGCCCCGAAATGAAGCATGGCCATTGATCTAGTCGTGATCTGTGATCTAGGCGCATCTATTATTTAGCGCCCCCGCTAAATCTTATCTGTGAGCCAACTCCAAAACCCTTTTAGATCGTGCTTAGAGATGGAGTCAAAACCCAAGAAAACTACAATTATCTCCCCCCTTACAAGACCACCCACTTGTTTCCAAAAGGAAACAAGGGTATACCCACACTTCTATTTAAAGAAAATCATGTGTACCCACCTTTTACTAAAGGAAAGGTGTGGGTACCTACTTCTATGGCCAAAGAAAGATGCAGGGGCAGCCTAAAAGATGAAAAAAAATTGCAAAAAGGGCCCCAAAACTATAGAAATTAGTTATCTAGACGGCAAGGGAAGAAAGAACGCATAGATAACTAAATCTAGAGCTGGAAATTGGAGAGAGGAAACCCTAAAAGGAAGAAATCATAGAGTTTTTCCAACAGAATTACCTCTTATGTTGTAGGAAATTATCTCTAATGACTAGGGTGAGGTCATTGACAAACCGAATAGAAGAAGCACTACTCAACTTTCTAGATTCAATTATTATGCCAAAGATAAAGGAAATGGATGGAGGAAAATACCTTTGGCTAGTTGACTAGCCCCTTTTGTTGTTTCTCACAATTTGTCCAAAGAAAGTCTTGAATTCTCCAAGCTTCTCCTAAAATCTGCACATAAATGAAAAACATCCTTCCTCAAGCCATTTAAAGAATTAAATATCAGCGACAATATGACAAGAAAAACTTGTACCTAACTGATCCTAACTAGCATCTAGTCGTTAAATCCTCCTCAAATCATGAAATTAACAATCAATAATCAAGTAAATTGCACCATAATTTTTGGTGGGTGGGGTGGGGGGTGGCGAGGAGGGGAAGGGGGAAGAAGAGAGATCTTCATATATAGTTCCAAGGTGAAATAGTAGTTTTTTTTTTTTTTTGTAAGTAAAATTTCATTGCCTTAAATAACCTGCATACCAGTACACATGATTAAACTTGCCACCTATTTTTCCATACATATGGAAACCAGAACAAGTGGCCTTCGAGAGAAAACATTCATGTTTTTGTTAATGTTTGAGAAAAACTGGAAAACAAAATTAGTCCCAAACATAGTTGTAACTATGGCTGATCTTAACTTTGATACATAGAAATAGGAAATAAAACTAAGCCCTCGGCGAAATCGGGTTTCCATCTCCACTTGGAGGTTGTGGTCATGCAAGAGCAAACACATATGGTTGGTAGCAAGTCGGACATATACGCTTGACAAGATCGCCTAAAATAGAATCAAACAGATCATCCATGTGACAAGTGAGGATATTTTGACGATGAAGTTGATTAACCACATCCCTTCTCATGTTGAATATAAGGTGCAAATGTTCTTCTAAGAAACAACAAGTGTTGGGCATCTATGGAACAGAGGCTGCAACAAGTTGAGTCTCATTGACAAGTTGTGTTGTCGTCGTAATTCTTTCCTCTTGCCAAGATGTAGGGGTCTCTTCCTCAATCGGCATCCTTCCACATCTAACGCGGGGTCGACTCCCTGAGGCAGTCATCCAAAATTGTGAGGTGGATCCTGAAGGTTTGAGGTAGAGAACAAGAGAGAATCAAGAGGTACTTGAGGAGGAACCAGAGGGATCTCTTCCTCAACATAAGCCATGGCATTGTCGTCGTCCATCCACTTTTGATCGAACAAGGGGGAATTCTCCAAGGTAGGACTAGTAGGGCTTGTGAATGAGATGGGACGTGGAATTAGAGCTAAGGGGGGACTAAGTCATCGACGTCTAACCACAAAACTGTAATAGGTCGGCCCACATTTCGGTTTTCCTCTCTCACGCGACATTGGAAAGGTAGGGGCGAAAATGATAGCTAGAAGGGGAGGAAGACGCAAGAAAGGGAAAAAAACAAGAGGGGATAGGAAAACTAACAACTGAACCAAAGCAAAATGGCAATATTCATGCCTTACCTCTATAAAGGAAACTAAATTGATTGTGAAAATCTCCATAAATACCGGATTGACAACTCTCATCCAGCTCGTACCTGCTCTATGAAACCTCGGCATTTGTTGTGGGTAAACCATTAAAACTTCCACATTACGTAGGCGCACTACCATCCTCCTTAATGGAATGTTTCTCATGTTGAAGAGACAGGGAGGAAGGATGGTGGTAGGGAGTGTTAACTACTCCCGTGCAAGTGTGCCATATGTCACTCCATCCAGGGGAGGACATTATCTAAGTTAAATCTCCCTGCATTGAAGCAGTAGCTATGGTGTGGGTTGATGATGAGCCTCAATCAAGATATCCTCTTCTTGAGAAGAGACTCCCTCATTAGCTAGTTTATCAACTACCTTATTTTCTTCTCGTCACAGATGAGAGGGGATAAGGGTGAGAGAAGGACGAAGAAGAGTGCGCAAAGTATCATGAGGACCAAGAAGGTGTCAACTCGGGGAGACTTTCGCAGGATCAGTCCCATTTATGATTTTGGTGGCAAGAGAGATAATCACTCTGGAGTCCCCTTCAATAATTAGATGATTCAGATTTAGATTGGAGGCTAACTGGATCCATCGTATGAGGCCCATGAGCTCTGCGAAGTTGTTGGAGTCATATACCAGATGTCTAGCTAAAATTTATTTTATTTGTCTTGTACAATCCTGAAGGACTACTCCAAATCCCACAGGATTGGGATTGCCCTTCGAATCACCATCAAAGTTCATTTTGAAGAAACTTGGAGGGGGGTAGTGCTAAGAGGAGGGGCTATGGGAAAGGGAGCTAGGATGGCAGGTAGTACTGGGTGGAGTGCCATGTAAGATTAGCTTCCAAGTTGAGAGGATGAGAGTTTTTCGGGGGTCCAAGGTAGAAGTTTGGGAGTGGAAGATACGCTTGTTTTGTTCTTTCCATATATGCAACCAATGAAGCCTGGTAGTAGCTGCCAAATCCTATTTAAAATGGGGTTCTTGTAAGCCTTGGTTCCCTAGTTCTAGATGGTGTTTATAATGTTGTCTCTTTCTCTGTTGGTTTTCCTCATAATCTGAGAGGCGTGATCCCAGATCTCCCCACAAATGGAGCATTAATTGAATATGTGCTCCATTAACTCTCCCTGTTGTTGACAAAGATGACAAATCAAGGATCCAATGAATCCTCGTTTTATGAGGTTGTCCCAGGTAAGGAGTCAATTTTGTACCATGAGCTAGAGGAAAGTAGAGACTTTCAGCCATAATTTTGATCTCTATATAATGTGCCAGATGTGCTCTTTTTGTTGGACTTGGAAATTCTCCTGAAGGATGTAGGCATGTTTTATTGTGAAAGTACCTAAGGGGGAATTCCCCCAGTGTAGAATATTTGGTCCATCCCTGATAGAAATTTTCCTTTGGGCAGAAATTGTACGCCAAGGTTGTAAGTCACATTCTACAGGAGTATTGAGGTCGTGAGAAAGAGTTTTCTAGCTCCGCCAAGGGGGATGATGTGAAACATTTAACCAAAGGTCTGCAACCTTGAGGGGCTCCAACTGTTGCATGTGGTTTTGAATGGGGTAAATGGTTTCCAAGGAGTGCAACAGAGGTAGTTGTTTCCATGAGTCTATCCAAAACAGAGCATCCTAACCATTTTGTATTTCCCATAATGCATGCGTCCGAATGAGAGGTCGATTTCACCAGGCTGCATTCCAAATATTAAATCCTTGGATCTTATCATTGAATCGAATAATTTGTGCCTCAGTGGTATGTGGGGCATATTTTTTCTTCTGGAGCTTATCCCATAGTTCATTTGGATACTTGATCTAGCATCACCAAATTTTAGCTCCCAGTATGCCATTCAGTTGTCGAGGGTCCCTAAGGCTAAGTCCTCCAATGAACATTGGCTTGCAGACTTTCTCCCAGCTAACAAGAGCCCATTATTTTCCTAGAGCATGACCATGCTAGAGGAATTTCCTCTGCATATTTCGTATGGTTTTAATAACAGTTTGTGGGGATGCTAGGGCTAAGAAGAGGTAGGCAGGGATAACTTGTAGGATTGATTTGATGAGAACTAGTATGGCAACAAGATTTAGAGATCTGAAAGTCCAGGTGTTCAAACGATTGGAAAGGGAAAGGAAAAGGGAATCTCAAGAAATTTTATATGCACCTGAATCAGATAAAGGTATGCCCAGGTATTTGGACGGAAGGGAGATCCTGGGTATGCCCATAAGTCGAGAGATGTGACGCTGGACTGCACAGGGAGTGTTGGAAAAGAAAAGCTGGGATTTATCCAAATTAAAGGTTGTGCTTGAGGCTTCACTAAAGTTTGAGAGGATAGAATTGAGATTGGTGGCTTCATGTGTGATAGGAGTGTTCATCAACATGGTATCATACACAAATTGGCTATGGGAAGTAGCAGGTTGCAAGCCGTGTAAGGGGAAACCTTGAAGAGAACCTTTCGCTATAGAAGTTGTGATATAGCGTCCCAAGCCTTCTGCCATGATGACAAAAAGAAAGGGTGATAGAGGGTCCCCTTGACGAATTCCTTGGGAAGGAGAAAAAGATTCGGAAGGTACTCCATTAACTAAGATAGTAAAGAAAGCAGAGGAAGTGAGTTTTGATTATCCAAAGGATCCAATCCCTGCTAAACCAAAAGTTGAAAGAAGAGAGTGCATGTATTTCCAAATGACGTGATCAAAAGCCTTAGATAGATCGAGCTTAATGAGCATACCTAGGGTACATGTATACTTGAGCGAGTGGATCACTTTGTGGACGAAGATAACATTGTCCATGATTTGATGCCCTTCAACATAACTTGATTGCGCCTTGGATATAATGAAAGGGAGGATGGGTTTGAGTGGGAGAGCAATGACTTTGGTGATGATCTTGTAGATTACATTGCAAAGTTCAATGGGCCAAAATTTCTTCGAGTTAGTGACTCATTATTCCTTTGGAATTAGAGTGAGAAAAGTAGCGTTGAGGGCCGAGAGCACTTACCCCGAAGTCTTGGATTCCTCCACTAGTTGCCATACCTCTTCTCTTATCATCGCCCAACAAAAGTGAAAGAAGTTTGTTGTGAATCCATCTAGCCCTGGTGCCTTTCATAGGGGCATTTCCTTGATAACCTGATCCACCTCTTCCAGCGTAATTGGCCTCATTAGGGCTTGATTTTGCTCAAGTGTAATAAGGGCTAGAATGTGTTGGGTTACTCTATTGTTCATTGGGGTTTGATCAATGGGTGTTTATGATAAAATCTCTTTATAATAGTTTACCAGCTCAGTTTTTTATCCCTCGTGGTCCAGAATTGGGTTGCCTTGTGCATCTTCAATATTCGTGATATGTGAAATAGTAGTTACAATGATGTACTTAATCTATTTTTGACACCTTCATTACCAGATTTCATATTCCTCTAGCCTGAACCACTTATTAACTTCTACGCCACTTTAAAACTCCTCACCATACACAAATAGAAAAATCAACAAAGATTGAGGTCCCAATCGTCAGCAAGATAGTCACTCTCAAAAATAGGAGCTTTTATAGAAGAGGCTAGTCATAAAAGTCCAAGGCAAAATCTCTAAGGGAAAACCATCAACATATGGGTGCTATAAAGGTAAGTGCAGTGTCCCTTCTCCAACATTTGAACTCAATTTATATAATTAAGAGTTGGTTAAGTTCATAGGTAATTGGAATTAGGGTTTCATATTGTAGATTTTAACATTGTACAATATTTTACTGCAAATAGATTTTCAATAAAAGAACAAAAAATGTACAATGGAAAATACACACGTTACATAGATATTTTTCCCCTGGAAACCCAAACCGGGAAAACCAACATATTCTATATTCATTCATAGTGCTACATTGTTTACAATACAATATACATATAGGAGCCAACAGCATCCAAAACCCTAACCCAATGACTTGGATTAGTCAACAACCCTAATTCCTTAACTGGAAATAGAAAACCTTTGGCAAAATCCATGTGCCGAAAAACCATTCAACAATTGACATGAAAATTGAGGCAAAAATGCGACATGTTTCCCGAGCAAAAAAAAATTCTCGAGGGCGCTACCCCCGAACCCCTGCTCGACACAATGTAGCGGACACTAGAGCTAGTCGTGCAAAGAATATAACACATACCCAACACATATGTGGCAAAGTCACGCAAACATCATTCATGAACACACAATTAATGTGCATTTATTATGTTTTTCCCTTTTTAGGATAGACCCATATCTTTCCTTAAGGGAAAGCATGGGTACCTATGTGTTGCTTGAAATAAAGGCATGTGTATGAGGCAAAAATGAAAATTATCATACATTTAATGTGAAGCAAAGGTAAACACTAAAAAGTATTCTAGCCAAAAAGACATTAGAGGTTAATGATGACTAAATAATATTATAATAGTGAAATATATTAATAATCTTGTTGATGTCTCTTTCAAAAAATTTAAGAATTGAGGACCAAGCATTCTCAACCAGAACCTTTCCATTTTCAACCAAAACAAGGGACTAACATATGAAGTGGTTATTAAAATATAAGCCATATCTAAGAGAGTCTCATTTCCAAATAAGATGAGGATAATGCTATGTACCACATAGGTGCATTTAATCTTATGATCCCAACATTGTATACTCTCTTGTGTAATTTCTTTATACCTTACATTAC
>JZKD02S0419536.1:37943-61020 GCA_000966675.3 Picea glauca | reverse complement strand
TAGGTCCATTTGTCTCTTTCAATGACAAGATAAATGGTTTACAAGAAATACAAGCTCCAATGTGTAAGTTAAATTCATCCATATACTTTTGTAATAGTTCACAAAGTAACACATAATAACATTTGGAATGTACGAGAATATTGCTCAAAAGTAATGACTTCATGTTAAGTAGGTTTAACATAAATGTGTAATAATAAATAAATATATATAATTAATAATATTATATTATTTTTTAATATTAAAATCTATGTTTAATAAATATATTTTTTATTATTTATTAAATATAAAAAAAAAAACATAATGTTAAAACAAATTACTTAATTTTATGTAAATTTTCTTAAGTAATTAGTATTAATAAACACAATCATATAAATTTAATTTTTACCACTTTATTATAACATTTACTATAAATCGAACTTGAAATACTATCTAATTAAAAAAAAGAAAGAGCACAAATAAAGTATTTTGAAATTATAGAAGGCTTGGCTTGCTTTTGTGTAAACTTTTCTCAAGCAGGTGTGAAACTAAGCCTGGCAAACAGGGTAAATTTTAAACTATAGTTAAGGAGTTTTAATTTCAAGATTTGAATTTGATAATATAAATGGTTTTTCAAAATTCTTCACTATTTACCATATCTTATTTTCTAATAATTAAACTACATTCAAAATTGTATGCTTGGTAATCATTTTTTTTTTGGGTGGATCTACATTCAAAATGTTGTGACAATCATATTTTTTTTTATCTATATCTTTCAAAATGTTCATATTGTTCTGTAATCTTGTCTTTCTTTGCATCTGCCACAATGTTACATATATCCATATTATTCCTGAATATATTGGGATTCCATCAAATTTTACCAATAGTTCAATTTAATTGAAAAAATTAACCAATTTTCAAAAACTTTAAACCAACTCCCGGGTAACCATGTTTTAAACACTATGAATTAGTAATGAAATGATTAGCAAAATATCTTAAAATAAAATTCTAAAATGGTGATGTAATTCGAAATGTTCTAGCTGCAAAACCGAAATTAAAAAACAGATCCTTCCAGAATTACTTAATTTTCTGGAACTGTGTTCTCATCCTTACAATTATTTATCAGTTATGAAAGGTATTTTGAAAACTACTTTTTATCCTCCCAAGTTATGTAAACATGGCTCTTTACATTCCAACCACAAATATAATCACCATATATGTGGGGAATGAATTCTTTCCACGGGTAACAAAATGCTCATAGCATAGCTCGTCCCTTCCATGCAAAATCTTCATACTGCGGTAGTTGGCACTTCTCTTGATAATAAAATCAAGCTCTCCACGCCTCATTCTCTTGGTATTGTAACTGCCTCTAAGCCTCATATGAGAGTTATTCTGAAGCCATTGCTAAGAAAAATATGCAAACAATCATATGGTGTGGATAACATTGAAACAAGAGAAGTGTCTAGATAAATAAAAAGAAAGCGGAAACATGGTCCAATTAAATGGGCCTAAGTGGAAGCCTAAATGTTGATATTTATATAGTATGTGGCGAGAATGGTGAACCTAGAAACAAGCATCACGTTTTGAGCACCTGGCACTGGCAACAATAAACACGTTTTGAGCACATGCATTGGGTGATGTCTTGCACAGAACTAGTTGCCACAATTATGAAACTACCCAGGGTTATCTTCTGGTACCATGGATTAACTACACTTGGCCGGAACCAGATCATAGCTTACACAGAGTTTACACAGAGGCTTATTGACAGATTTGACCAGGGGGATCCATAGCTATATTTCAGGAAACTCATCCAACTCAGGAAGACATGATCACTAGAGGTATATATAGAGGAGTTTAAGATGATAGCATTCATGGTGCAGGATGTGTCTCAATCGAGACTCGTGATGCTCTTCACAGAGGGGTTGATGGAACCCTTAAGGGGTTGGGTAAAGGCTTTCAAGCCTACCAACTTACAGGATGTTATATGGAGGACAAGAGATCTGGGCTCAGCAGGGAAATCTAGATTTACCCCTAGACCACCTCTAAACACAGAAGTAAGAGACCAAAGACCTTCCGTGAACCAAGGGGGAAGTGACCAAAGGGGGTTTGACAGAGGAAGGGGTAGAATGGATGAAAACACTAGAAGAGAACTGAGGAGGAAGTAATTGTGCTATACGTGCAAGGAACCTTGGGATCCAACCCACAAATTTATGGGTAGAGGCAAGGCACACTACATCTAAGTAACTTCTGATAATGAGAAGGATGAAGGCTTTGGCCACCTACAAAACATAGAAGCAGACACCACTGAAAACACAGAAGATGAAGATGCAAGTCACGACCTTGTAGCAGATGAGAAGGTAACATTGGCATCCATCAGTGGGGTACCCAAATACAACACATTTAGGATGAGATAGGTGTTGCAGGGGAAGAAAGTTCCAGTTCTTATTGATGGGGGTGTTTCTCACAACTTCATTGACTCATCCCTACTATAAAGAAGACACATACCCACTATTGAATTTGAAGGATTCAGGGTAGAAGTAGTAGGAGGGCACACTATTCCCTGTGACAGGTATATTCCAAGAATGAAGCTTACATTGGGCAGACATGACTTGGCACAAGACTTCTACGTGATGGACCTTCTAGACACTATTATCATCCTTAGGGTTCATTGGCTTAGTACATTGGGGCCAATCACTACCAACTACAAGACTATGAAGATGTCCTTCACCGAGGAAAATGGGAAAAAGGTGGTTCTCGGGGGCATGTCAGGAAACACACCTAGGGTAGTTACAACAAAGCGCATGGAGGCAATTTTCAGAAGAGAAGATATTGCATATGTTGTTGAATGTAGAATATTAGTACTGGTGGATAAGAAGGGAGAGACTCATTACTCACCAGAGATTCAAAGAACCATTAACAAGCACAACAAAGTCTTTAGACCCATTCCACCAGAAGGACCACCAGATAGGGGGATTGAGCATATCATAGAGTTGTAAGAGGGAGTGAAACCTATCATCACCACTCCCTATAGACACCCAAATAAATACAAAGATGAAATCGAGAAGGCTATCAAAGAACTACTAGACATGGGCCACATTAGACCGAGTTCAAGTCCCTTTGCATCTTCAGTGGTACTAGTGAAAAAGAAGGATGGGACCATGCACATGTGCATTGATTACATGAAGTTGAATAAGAAGACAATTAAGAATAGGTATCCCATTATGAGGATTGATGAGCTATTGGATGAGCTTCATGGGGATGTTTACTTCACCAAGATTGACTTACGCTCTGGCTATCATCAGATCAAGATGAGGGAGCAAGATGTGCCCAAAACTGCTTTCAGATGTCTCTACAGTCACTATGAGTTCTTAGTGATGCCATTTGGGCTGACCAATGTGCCAGCCACATTCCAATCTTGCATGAACCATGTCTTCAACAAGCAATTAAGGAATTTCCTCTTAGTATTCTTTGATGACTTATTGATCTATAGCAAGACTTGTGAGGAGCATATTTAGCATGTAGAACAGATTCTGGCCATCATGGAAGGGCAATCCTTGTATGATAAGGAATCCAAATGTGAATTTGGAATGAAAGAAGTCCTCTATTTGGGACATATCATTGGGGTGAAAAGGGTACATGTACACCAAGAGAAGATACAAGCTATAATTGACTGGCCCACACCTAAGACCCTCACAGAATTGAAGGGGTTTCTTAGCATCTATTGTTATTACAGGAGGTTTGTCAGAGGCTTCTCACAACTATGTGTGCCTTTGAATGATTTGACCAGAAAGGGAGCATTTAGATGGAGCTCAGAGGAACATTTGACTTTTGACAAAATGAAAAAGGTAATGAGCATATGCATGGTCTTGGCTCTACCAAAATTCGCACAACCCTTCAGAGTGGACTATGATGCCTCCATGGAGGGCATTGGAGCAGTGCTAATGCAGAGTAGGCACACTATTGTCCATGACAACTGAAAACTGAGGGGTCCTGAGCTTCTTTATAACATCTATGAAAAAGAGATGTTGGCCATCATGCATGCATTGGCTAAGTTCAGGCAATATTTGGTAGGAGCGAAATTTGTGGTGAAGACAGATCACAATAGTCTTAAGTACTTTTTGGATCAAAAGGACTTAAATGAGAGGCAACGGAAGTGGGTTAGCAAGATACAGGCTTATGATTTTGACATTGAGTTCGTCAAAGGGAAGAATAATGTAGTGGTAGATGCATTATCCAGGATGCCATCGGTTTATGCTATGACCGATATATCAGTTGACTGGAAGGCCCACCTTTTGGTGAATACTCAAAGAACCAATTTGCATGTCAATTAATGGATGGACAGGTACATGATGACAACTTCAGAATAATGGATGACATCATCTACTACAAGGGACGAATTTTCTTGGTTCCTAAGTCAACCTTTAAGTCCAAGGTACTACAAGCATGCCATGATTCACCAGTGGCAAGACATCAAGGATTTGTCAAAACATACCGACAGATAAGGGAAAGATTCTCCTGGAAAGGTTTGAAGGAAGATGTGATGTGCCACATCAAAGAATGTGCTACTTGTTAGGTAAACAAGGATGAGCACACCCATCTAGTAGGATTATTACAACCACTACCCATCCTGGAGCACAAATGGGAAAGCGTGTCTATGGACTTCATCATAGGATTGCCCAAAGCACAGGGAAAAGATTGTATTTTTGTGGTGGTGGATAGGTTAACCAAGTTTGCACATTTTTTATCCATTCCCACAGACTTCAGTGCAACACAGGTCACAAATTTTTTCTTCAGGGAGGTTTTCAGATTACATGGTTTACCCAAGACCATTATGAGTGACAGGGACAATTGATTCATGAGCACCTTTTGGCAGGAATTATTCAGGTTGGTAGGTACGGTCTTAAGCCCTAGTACTAGCTACCATACTCAAACTAATGGTCAAATAGAAATAGTCAACAACTAGGTGGAAGGGTACCTCCAAAATTATGTATCAAGGAAACAAAAGGCATGGGTTAGGTGGCTTCATTTGGGATAATACTGCTACAACACCACTCATCATATGTCTATTGGTATGACACCATTCAGAGCCTTGTATAATTATGATCCTCTCTCCTTTGTAGAGATTGTATTTGGTGACAAAGGGCCCCTATGGTTCAATATTGGATTCAGCAAAGTCATGATATACTCAGAGAACTGAAGGACCACCTGCAAAGGGCACAAAATCAACAAAAGGTCCAGACAGATAGGCACATAGTGGAGCGCGCATTTGAGGTTCGTGATTTAGTTTACTTGAGGCTCCAATCATACAGACAAACATCCATCAAGAGAAGTGGAGTAGAAAATCTCCAACCCCAATTCTTTTGACCCTACAGGATCAACAAGAAGGTAGTGGTTGTGGCATATGAGCTTGATCTTCCACAGGGAAGCAAAATACACAATGTTTTCCATGTGCCATGCTTGAAGAGAGTCATAGGCCAACACATCATTCTTATTGAGGAATTTCCACCCTTAGATGAAGAAGGGCAATTGATACTAATACCATAAGAGGTAATAGAAATTCGTGAAAAGAAGCTAAGGAGAAGAAGCATCAATGAATATTTAGTCAAATGGAAGAACTTGCCTATTGAGGATGATACTTGGGAAAGTGAACAGGTGTTACAAGAGATAGGCTCATAATTGCTTATGGGCAAGCAATTTCTAGCAGGGGAGACTGTAATGTCTCCCACCTCTTGATGAAGAGGGTTGGAGAGACTCAATAGTTTAGTCATCCCCACTAGACTATAGTCTCATTCACTATGGGGAGAAAGTAAGCTAAAATCCATCAACTAAGCTCAATGTTATATTATTAAGTTGACTTTGAAAAGAAAAGGTAAATCAGTGAAAGAAAAGAACACGTGAGGGTAAGCTAGGAGTTAACCCTAGGGGTTAACTAACTCAACAAAGAAACAGAATTGAGGTACAAAGGAAAGGAAGGGTGTACTTCTCACTCATCTTTGGATTATTATTGCATTTTTCTTTTGGGCTCTAGAGCACAACAGTTTTGAGGGTTTTGAGAATACAAACCCTAGAGGACAACTCAGTGGTGAAAGATCCCACCTCACTTGTTCCAAGCTTGGTCTCGGGGATGAAATACTCCACCCACACCATTCTACAACAACTACAGGTACCATCAACTACCCAGGGCAGAAGCAAAATGTAACTTTGGGTGTTTTTAGCAAGAGGGTGCACCATTGAGAGAAAGAAGATTCAATCCAGGAGTTTGAGAAGGCCTTTGGACTTATGGACACCTGGGTTTTATCTGTAGGACCTTAGCCATCATCTCTAAGGTATTGAGAGAGATATTTACTTGCCATTTGATTTTCTAGAACTTGGCAAGAGTTGGAGAGAAGGAGGGTTCACTGGGAAATAGATCTGGTCAGTTTGGAGGAACAAATCTTCATATATCAGCCAGAGACTTCACCAAGGGGTTTACATTTCCCCTATCTATCGTTCCATAGAGTTTCAGAGTATTTGGAGGTCTCCAACACCAGGGCTGAATTATTGGGTCTCTGTAATCTTCAGGAGGGCGCAATCTAGTTTGGAGTTTCAGTCTTTTGAGGAGAAGATCTTGGTATTTTAGCCTGAGACTTCAGGAGGCGGTTTACCTTGCCCCGATCTATCATTCCATGGAGTTTTGTAGCATTTGGAGGCTTCCAACAACAAGGCCGAAATATTGGATCTCTACAACCATCCATGAGGGTGTAACTTCAGCCAGGGGGGTTTGGACTTGACCCTGGAGGGAAAGAAGTTAATCTTGTATTGTTCTTTAGCTTGTTATCTAGCCTTGGGAGGCTTGTGTCTTCAGTCTTGAGCATTTTGTAGCAGCTCATATTCCATCTAGAGGATTTATCTGATATTCTTCCAGATCTGCAGTTCTATTGTATCATGTTTCTCATATTATCTATATAAAGGCCAGATCTGTGTTATTTGGTTCCACATCTGGTGTTTCTTGTTATCTCTTGTATTTCTTTATGATGCATCTTTAGATCTATGTTCATATCCTTGATAACTGAATATACAAACCCTAAACGCAACTCCAAGAGCAAACCTACAAACACACATCCAAACAACAGTTAACAGAGAACAGTTAGTGTTTCTAGCGAAAAATTGTCTTGGGAACATTACAATAGACCCCAAATGGTAAGATCTGTGCTCTCCTTGTTTACCTAAAGCGTGAAGATATATATACAAAGAAAAGACTTGCAACAAAGAAAATGATGGATATATGTAAAAAAAATGTACAATAACATTCTAAGAAGAAGAGATTATCTTCACAACGGGACTCATCTTTATCATGCCTATGACAAAAGCATTCATATAAATCTTTCCAATTTCTAAACTTACATGATGTCTATAACATGGTTAACTTTAGTCTAGAACCGCACAAGCTTGACAAAGTTTCATCCTTCTTATCTTCGTTCTAGTTCATCGCTTGACAAAAGACTTAAATGTTATATATATGGATCTTTCTAGAATGCACAAACATGTTGGTGTAACACATATGGGTGCACGAGGAACATATTTGATTAGTAATATTAGCATTTTAGAGCACAAGTCCACCATGAGTTTGGAGAATAATGGGATTTTGTCATGGTGTTAATCATACAAAGTCTAGCATGAGTTTGTAGAATAATGGCATTTTGTCATGGTGTTAATCATACAAAGGCATATTTGGGATGACTAGGGCATCGAGGAAGTCGTTCAAAAAAATTCTCATAAATCACAAAGTTTGAATTCACTTTTGGTTAAATTGTTTGAAAGATAATTATGGTTAAGCATATTTAGGTTTCTAGGTTTCTAAATAATCAATTGAAGAGAACTTTAGGTTTTTATATTTCTAAATAATCAATTGAAGAGAATTTTAAGACTTTGATATTGGTTATTGAATATTTGTACAAGGTTTATGTGTAATTCATTAGCTTTGAAAATTTCAAGACATGAGTCAATTAATTCAAATGAATCAACCTAGTATGTGAAGTAAGGAATCATATGGGACACAAGATGAGTGTTGTTAGGGATTATTTTTCATTTATTTGTATGAAGCAAATTCATATAGATAGTGTGTATGTTGGATGCAATATAATTGTCATCGAATGTGTTTTGTGGATAAGTTTAGGTGCATGTATCGCACATCACTCAATAAGGTTTGAAATTTTATCAATTTTGCATTCTGGGTACTTGTGATTCCATAATATTAACAAAAAAAGTAGAACTTCACTCTAGATTGTTGAAATAGCCCAATAAAATTGTTGATAAAAATTATGTTGCTTTCTTTATTACTTTTTATACATGATGAGTCCAATATGCTAAAGTAATTGCTTGGGGAATAAGCTCTCTCTCACCTTAGCAATGCGTGAAACATGCAATTTCCTCTATTAAGATATGGAGACCACCAAGCCCTTCTATATCTAAAATTAAATTATAGGGAAAGTTGGGTTATTATGATACGGAGACCACCAAGCCCTTTTATATCTTAAATTAAATACTAATGGTGCTTATAAGGGAAAGTTGAGTTGTGCAAGGATTGGATTGGATTTACTATTAAACATAAGAAGGTAAACCTTTATTTCTCTTTGCATATAACATAGCGCTTAATACAAATAATACAAATAATAATATCTAGAAATCTTGACTCTTCAAAAAAAAATTGCAAATAATGCAAAGAATGGGCTTTCAACTTTAAGAAGTTGAAGGTAACTTCATATCCTTACACAAAATTCAATGAACATATTTATTATCAAAATCATGAAAAACACCTATTATTAGTTGGTGTCTGTCAATTGCTTTCCATGACATTTATCAAATGCTTGAAAATTCTATAAAGCTATAAATAAAACACATTCAAAGATTGGAATACAAGGTAGCAAAGGAGTGGATTCTTGGCGGCCTAGGATCCGTTTTACTTTGACTTTACCCCGATGCTTAGTCCGGGTGGAATTCTTTTAACCGGTACCTGTTTGGAGCTTAACACCTCCCTGACCCTACGCAATACATATGGACCCTGTCTAGAACGCAGACTTTTTTGGGAGAAGCTAGACCGCCTTGGCCTCCTAGCCATAAAAGATCTTATTAT
Source organism: Picea glauca (assembly GCA_000966675.3). NCBI lineage: Eukaryota > Viridiplantae > Streptophyta > Pinopsida > Pinales > Pinaceae > Picea > Picea glauca. The sequence goes on along the minus strand of JZKD02S0419536.1, from coordinate 51,932 downwards.
AGCTGGTGATTTGAACCTCACGCTCAGCTCTAAGGAGATTTGGGGTGACAAGGCAAAGACTGATCCTCTAGCAACTTTTTTCACTTCTCTCTTCACAAAAAATGCTCTAGTGGATCTGGAGCCGGCAGAACTTCTGCCCACTTGGCGTAATGGGAGAGCGGGCTCCTCTGGTATTGAAAAATGCCTCGGTCGTTTCTTAATTTCAGAAGATTTTCTTAACGCATCACACTTGGCTTGGGCCTGGATTGATTTGCCTTACCTTTCCGATCATACCCCCATCTGCCTACAGCTTGGAAAAGGTAATTTGGGATCGAGTTATCCCTTCAAATTCAACTCGGCCTGGTTGCTAGAGCCAGCCTTTGATCAGATAGTCAAATTGGTCTGGTCTGATTCGTCCCACTCGCTTCCTGGAGATGCTCATGGAAACTTGGTTAGGAAACTTAAATGTCTGAAGGCTAATACAATCAGTTGGCTGAAGAGGAAAAAAGCACAAGATGCTACCTTTCTAAACAGACTTGAACAACAAATTTCATTATTACTCAGACTAAAGGCTTGGACCGACCAGAAAATTGACATTGAAGCCGATCTACATCAATTAAAGGCTGAACGCACGCACATCCTCCGGGCAGAAGAGGATAGATGGCGGCTGAAAAGTAGAGTGCTTTGGCTCTCTAGCAGGGACAGCAACACCGGATTCTTCCACCGCTTTGCCAGCCACCATGGAAATAAAAAGTTCATTTGGGATTTGGAGAATGAGGATGGGAGCTTGTTACACAGGTCTGAAGACATAAAACAAGCGGCGCACAAACATTTCCAGTCCTTCTACCAAGAAGATTTGCAAATCTCCCTATATGATTAGATTGAAATTGCACAACTTTTCCCACAGATGGTCACTGTTGAGGAAGCGAGAGCACTGGACGCCCCCTGCACAAAAGAGGAAATCTACCAGGTATTAAAAGGCTTTAAAAAAGAAAAAAGTCTCGGTCCCGATGGATGGACTGTGGAACTCTACCTCCACTATTTCGACTTAATGGGACAAGATCTGCTAGAGACTATCGAAGATTTGAGGATCAGTGGTTTGGTTAACAAGCAATTAAACAACACTTTTATAGTCCTTATTCCTAAGCAAAATCACCCCCACCAGTTCTCAGATTACAGACTGATCTCCCTCTGTAATCTCAGCTACAAGATAATAACAAAGATCATTGCCAACAGAATTCGCCCTTTTCTCTTCTGGGCTCTGGCAGAGGAGCAGCTTGGTTTCCACAAGGGAAGGCAAATTCTAGACGCTATAGGCACCGCTCAGGAGTGTTTACACAGCATTAAAACAAAAAACTTTCCCGCCATCCTCCTAAAATTGGATCTCAAACAGGCCTTTGACTGCATAAACTGGAATTTCCTAAAGCTCATCCTTCTTCAATGTGGATTCGGGGCTGCCATTACAAATTGGATGATGGGCTGCATAACCACAGCCACCCTAGCAGTTTTAATCAATGGCAAGGCTTCCAAATCCTTCCACAGTGAAAGAGGGCTTCGGCAGGGATGCCCCCTCTCTCCCCTCCTTTTCATTATGGTTTTAGAAAGCCTCAACATCCTATTAAAAAGAAGTCAATTAGCCGGCAAACTCATGGGAATCAAAGCTTCCAGACTGACTCAAATTCTGCATCTACTCTTCGTAGATAACGTGATTATTATGACTTCGGCCTCCTTGGCCGAATGGATAGAAATTTTTATTGTGCTAAACTCGTTCTGCTCTGTTTCAGGTCTAAAAATAAATTATCAAAAATCTATCTTCTTGGCCACAGGCGTGAGGGACGCTTTCTTGTTGGAGCTAAAATCACTTTTCGACTTTGATTTTCGAGATATGGTGGCTGGCTTCAACTACCTTGGCTACTACATCAAACCCTCTAGCTACAAAGCAAAGGATTGGAGTTGGCTATTTGAGAAGTTTGAGTGCAGAATTCAACTCTGGTGTAATAGATGTCTATCCATGGGAGGCAGATACATTTTGATCAAGGCAGTTCTAGAAAGCCATCCGGTGTACTGGATGGCTCTGGCACACATCCCACACTCTATGCTAAAGAAGCTCCACTGGCTAATTTTTACCTTCCTATGGAATGGTAGCAAACAAAGCAGAGGACTCCATCTCTGTGGGTGGGAAACCCTCTCAAAGCCAAAAGCTTTAGGTGGTTGGGGCCTGAGGAACCTACACCTCACCTACCTTGCACTCTCGGCGAATACGCTTTGGCGAACTCTGATGACACTAGGCATTTGGAATAAGCTTATAAAAGATAAATATATCTCTCATCTGCTAGTCCATACCTGGCTCATATCAGCCTCCTTTTCTCCCCCTGGGGGCTCACAAACGTGGAAGCATTTACTAAAATCGCTCCCGGTGCTACTACATTGGATCGCGTGGCTACCTAGCTCTAGATCTACTATTGAAATTGGCAGAGACGCTATCCTTGGCATGGGCAAAAAGGCCCTGCTCTCTACCCAACTGCTGGAGCACCTACATAATTTAGGCCTATTTTATCTGTTTCAAATAAAAGACACTCACCGAAGCAACACTCTTGGCGAGTCCTGGGTTACTAGCTCCTCGCTGAATCTAGACAGCGAGCTCACAGCCGAATGGAACAGTTACACTCATCATCTTATTGAAGCCGACATCCGCCTACAGAATAGACCTGACACACTAATCTGGATGGGGGGCGATAAATCTGGCTACATTTCTGTCCGAAACATCTACAAAGCATTGACATAAGCATCTTGGCACACTCGCGATAGGAATTGGCGCACTCGGCTGTGGAAGTGGAACTGTCCCCTCAAACTCAAATTATTCACTTGGCTTTTGACGGAGAACAAAATCCTTGTCTGGGATATCCTACAGAGACGTGGCTGGTCAGGACCAAATCAATGTATTTTGTGCAAGGTGGACAGCGAAACTTCACACCACCTCTTTGTGTGCTGCCTTTTTTTCCAGCAAGTTTGGCACCATGTCACAACTTCTCTAAAACTTTCCGAACAATGGCTTGGACCCTCGACGTTCTCCTGCTTCAGTTCTTGGTGCTCAAGACACCAGATCTACCCATCGCTGCCAGCCACTGTCTGCTGGAACGTCTGGTTGGCAAGAAATGCTGCCATCTTTGATGATAAAGCCCTTCGATTTACTTGGTGACAAACCTCATTCTTAATGCAGTTGCCTGACCTTCTCCCACCACTGCTCGGACAAAACACAGATCTATTACAACTCTTCCTTTTGACAAAGACATTGCCTGGTTTGACGGAGCAGCTCAACTAGATGGATCTCTTTGTGGGGCGGGGGGGGCACATCTTCATCAATGTCCACACTTCTTACAGATGGACTCTGAATGGCAGACAAGGCACCAACACCAAGGCCGAACTACTGGGGGCATGGGCTTCCCTTATCCTGGCTCAAAGGCTAAACATCGATGTGATGATACTTCTCGGAGACTCAAAAGTCATTATCGACTGGATAAATGACAAGTCTGACCTCCGATCAACAGCTCTGGAATGCTGGAAAGAGAGAACTATCGAAGCCATAAGACTGTTCAAGAGCCTCTCTGCCTCCCATATATACAGAGAAGTCAATGCTATCGTGGACCATCTATCAAAATTGGCTTTATCCCGTCCTCTCGGTTTCTTGACTTTCTCCAGATGGGAGGATGGCAACGAGGGCCCCCCAACTTTACTCAAAATCTGAAGTGGAAGCCTTTCTAGATATCAGATCTTTTGGCAACAGAGATCATTGATCTGCAACAGGTTTTGTCCATTCGGCGATTTCCCGCGACGGATTACAATCTGACTGGATTCTGATATGTAAATTCCCGAATTTGTCCATTCGGTGATCCCACTGTTCTGTGTAACTGGCTGCTGTTACGCAAACAGGCCTCTGTTCTTTGTTATAGACGCTGATATGTAAATTCTTATATTCTGTTGAATATATAGAGTAACTTTTCCGTGGAAAAAAAAAGGTAGCAAAGGTAGTGGCTAACATTGAAGTAGATTTGGGATGGGATGCTCATTTGGATCAACACAACAATTTCCCAATACCATTATGTCTCACAATGATTACATCAATTAATCATCTAGAACCAACAAAGTTTTATTACCCAATACCATTATATCTCACAATGATTATGTCTCACAATGATTGCATCAATTAATCATCTAGAACCAATTGGATATTCAAAGTTTTATTGGTAAGTGGATGACACTATCACCATATCATGATCACAATGATTACATAATTAATCATCTAGAACCAATTGGATGTTAAAAGTTTTGTTAAAAGTTGTATTGGTAAGTGGATGACCCTATCATGATAACTAATGGTTACACCAAATCAAATTTTATATCCAAGATTTGTGGTTATATATGTTTTGCATTACTCAATTGAAGCCTAAGGATCATATGATAACGGAGAATGGACTAACCTATTATATGATTATCACTTAACTCATACATTATTACTCACATATGCATTTCAATAAAAGATAGCATTAGATCTTCTGTTTCTCCTTAGATAGTGACAGTGCATTGGCAACAAATAGATACGGATGAATTAGTTATTAAGCAATTTTTATGAATATGTTTTATTTAATACCAAATACAAGTCAATAAATTTAGCTTTTTCTTCTACTTTCTTTGCATAGGTTATTGTGTTATTCTAGAAGATCCATTTTGTAATAATTTATATATAATACATATAAGAACATATGATCACCTCTGCAAGTTAATAGCCATAAAGGTATAATGCTTATGCTTTGTATGAAGTGAATGATAATGAGGCTAAAGTAATTTGCATTTTTGAAATCTTGAAACGAAATTAAAATACCAATTTATATATTGCATTTTTGAAATCTTGAAACAAAATTAAAATACCAATTTATATATGGTGTTGCATATAATTTTTCCCTTTAAAATACCAATTTATATATGGTGTTGCATATAATTTATTCCTTTAGTTAATATAACTTTATTCACTTTTATTTTTAAAAAAGAAATCTAATAACTAGATATAACCCTTTTTGCTTCAAGAAAAAAAACTCCCATTGCAATGAAAGCTTTAACATGTTCGTCATACTCTATTTTTATTTCTTCTAGTTTTATTCTAATTATCCATAACTGGAAAAAAAGCATAGAAGATCCCTCGGGGAATCATTGTTAAATAAACCATACCTTGTAAAACTCCCATTTGACACGAAATATCTTATGAAAACCTTTGGACTTGTGTTTCATAAATGGGGCAATGTGAATCTCAACATTGCATTAACAAGGTATAATACACACTTTAACATTGGGGGAGATATATTTAAACATTGCACCTCTCTCATGCATGAGAAAAGCTTTTACCAACTAACCATGGGATAATCTTCAACCCCCATTTGGATTTTACTTATCATACTAAAAATAACACTTGTGTGATGATTATTGAGGGTTTTGTAAGTTGGAAATTGTTAAAATTTTGGTATGCTCGTTTAACCATAGACAATGTCACATCATTGTCACCCAACCATAGGCATTCACTATACCACCCTCGAGCACATAACCTTTTTTTAGATAGAATGATTCTGACAAGTCCACACTAGAACTAACAGATAAAACCTAACCAAAAACACCACTGCTGCAGCAACAACAAAATACCAAGAGAATGTACCTCTACTAATAGAAGTGTACCTTTACCAAGAGAAACACACAAGAGAGATACCAGAAAGATTGAGATTACACCATGACAACTGGTGTACCACCCTCTCAAGACTTGTGCATCCTTTTGTTGCAATTGTTTGCTTCTCAGACTTGTGTCCTCCTTCTGCCGAGTGAGTGTGTGAGAGTGTACAAATAAGCTAAGGTGACACCTTATTTATACTTATTCTTCTAGTGAACTTCTCCCACAGGGTCGACCTGTCTTTTATGGCAAATATAATTTACTTTGACTTTTTCTGGCAAGGCCGACTTCTCTTTCTAGGGTTTTCTATTTCTTTATTATTATTCTCCTTGAACTGACTTCTCTTCTAGGGTTTTCACACATCTATTTAATGGTTCTCTTACTTCTAGAATATTCTATTCTAAGTAAAAAGGTTACACTTGGAGGTTAATACCTCCCACAGCTACCAAAACATCAACATTCCATCTTAGTTAGGGAGGTATTAACTAATACGTTCTTCATGTAAAGATATCAAACACATCCATCCATCTCACATGGCATGGGCAAGACTCACATGGTCTTGTAGACCAGTCTATAGGTAGCATCACCATAGCCACACACGTTATCTCATGCTCAAACAAATCATGTCTCAAGTAGCATGGCCAAATAGGCCATCTCGTGATCAAACAAATCATGTAACAAGTAACACCATCATAGCCACACATGCTTTGTCATAGTCACACACACAGACTATCTAATGGTCATGTCACAGACATACATGTGAGGTCTCATCATCCTTCTGGGCTATATGTCATCATGGGGCTTCAACTTGCCAACTCACACAAAATCTAGCATCTCGTTCATACAAAATTAGTAACATGCCATCTCACATAGAATATGGCATCTAGTTCATATAGAACTAGTAACATGCGTACCAGACTATTTCACTGGAGTAGCAATATCTCAGCGTACTAGACTATTTCACTGGGGTAGATATGTGTACCAGAATATTTCATTGGAGTAGTAATATCTCAATGTACCAGACTATTTCACTCGAGTAGCTATACGTACCAAACTATTTCACTGGAGTAGCAGTATCTCAGTGTATCAGACCATTTCACTGGAGTAGCTATGTGTACCAGACTATTTCACCAGAGTAGCAATATCTCAGTGTACCAAACTATTTCATTGGAGTAGTTATGCGTACTAGACTATTTCATTGGAGTAGCAATATACCAGACTATTTCACTAAAGTACCTGTGTACCATACTATTTCATTGGAGTAGTATACATGCGTACCAGACTATTCCATTGGAGTAGTAGACCTGCGTACCAGACTATTTCATTGGAGTAGTAGACCTGCGTACCAGACTATTTCACTGGAGTAGCAATATACCAAACTATTTCACTAGAGTACCTATGTACCAGACAGTTTCACTGGAGTAGCAGTCTTGCGTACCAGACTATTTCACTGGAGTAGTAGACGTCCAACACACTAGGTTGGCTCTCCAGTTGTCTCAGAGGCACACCCTCCCCGAAGGATCTACGTGAATCCTCCAACCACACAAACCGGTTGGGCCTCCTCAACTAGGAAAACACACTCTCCCCGCAGGATTTGTGTATACATTATCTAACCGGTGCCATAATCAATGTCCAGGCATGACAACTTGTTTTCCAAACTATATCATGTTGCTATCTAGAGTCGCATATGTAACTCATCATACCCTATCACAAGGGTGCGTCCTTCCGGAACACACCAAGCTTGTCCCTGAAGTACTCAAACTTCACCCTTAAAAGAGGCTTAGTCAACACATCAGCTACATGATCATTCGTAGCCACATACTAGTACATCACCACTCCTCTCTGCACCATATCCCTGATATAGTGATACCTGATCTCGATATGCTTTGACTCGTCATGAAACACTAGGTTCTCTAACAACTTCACACAACTCTGGTTGTTGCACCGGATGCAAGTCACCTCTAAATCAAGATCAAACACACCAGCTAGCAACTTCTGAAGCCACACTACTTCACTACTAGATGAACATGTTGCTATGTACTCTACCTCAACTATATTGAACGCTGCACTGGACTACTTCTTGTTGAACCATGAGCTCATAGTTGATCCCAAACTAAAGAAACATCCAGATGTACTCTTCTGGTATGCAACACTACCATCCCGATATGAATCAGTATAGCCTTGCAGGCTTATCTCATGATCCAAAACATATCTGAGTCCATAGTCAATTGTAGCTTTCAAGTACCTCATCACATGTTTTGTTGCAATCAAGTGAACACCTCTAGGTTCGACCATATCCTAACTCAATGTGTTCACTTCAAAACATATATCTGCCCTTGTGTTCGTTAAGTACATCAACAAACCAATCATCTGTATATACATGGCGGCATCCACTATCTCTGAAGATGTATCACTCAATAACTTCATACTCATCACCATCAGTGTAGGCAACCAATCCTAGGCTCATCAAAATAATTGTCTAGCATATCCTGCCCTAGGTGCTTGCTTAAGCCCATATAAAGATTTCTTCAATCTGCAGACATGAGAATCCTTCTCATGTATCTTATGGCTACTTTATGTACACTTCTTTAGGCTACTAGAGCAAGTGTCTCGTCATAATCTTCTCCCTTTTGTTGGGAGAATATTTTGGCCACAAATCAAGCTATGTACGTCTCTATACTGTTATCTGCAACATGCTTGATCTTGTAGATCAATTTGGAAGTCACCACTGACTTCCCTTATGGTCTCGAAACCAAGGCAAAAATCCATATCTGAGTCCTTTTGAATGGCTTCCTACTTTGTCACTGAAACAAGGGAATCTTCCCAGGAGGTCTCATATCTCCTCGAAGCCTCTAAAGATTTGATCTAGCCTCCTCAACTCATAGCACCTGTCTATTAGTCCTGTAAGGCCTCTCTCTCTCCCATTTGAATATGAGGAGGAATACTTTCTGAATGAAAGCCTCTAATCCATTGACTCTCTCTGAGATCAAGCTCACTCTGAGTTTCCATGCTCCCTCTTAAGCTTGAATCCCTCTGAGTCTATATAATATTCAGAGCCATCTACTCCATGTATGTGTGAAGATTTCCTCTGAAGTCTCCTATGAATGGTCTTGGGGAGGCTTCTCCTCCCTACTCTATCGTGAGGGATGACTCCCTCTAAAATCCCTCTCCGTCTGAGCTGGTACTTGGTGGGGTCGCTTGCCTCACCACTAATGGGGCCATCTGCTCCTCATGATATGGCTTATCAATGCTATATATCTTTCCATCCTGCAAAGTGTCATGAGACCATGCTGGTCTCTTCCTGGTTATTGCAATGATTCTGGGTAGGCCCATCTCGCTCTCCTAACTCTTCCTAATGATCTGAAAAGTGATCAATTGTACTAGAGGGATCTTGTTGGTCAACTTTGGAGCCTTCTACTTCTTACAATCAATCTCCATATGAGATACTTTGTATCTCATAAAAGTACCCTTCTTTCTAGTAGGTTTTAACTTTATCCTCTTTTTCTTCGGTACAATGATGTATACAATCATGTATACAACTTCTTATCTAGATAGTCTACTCCATGTCTCAAACTAGAGACCATCTAATATGTTTCCTCCTACAACCATCACTATAGCTCCCCTCACAGTTATCACCTGTGACCTTCCCGGAACAACAAGGGAAAACAATAGACAAGAATAATACTCTTATAATAATAATAAGAACAATAATGAGAACAATCATCACAATAGCTCCTTCTCAGAGCTATCACTTGTGACCTGCCTAGAGCAAGAGAAAAAATAGAAATGCAATAATAAGAAATAGGAACAACACTCTTCTAGTGTTGTAACCAATCATTCCTCCATGGTAACCTTCCCGAGACAAGAGCAACAAGAGCAAAAGTATTTCCAATATAATAGCATTTTCATAAGAACATATCTATGTTAACAAGAATAAAAGACAATTTCATGGTAATCATCATAGCTTTACCAAGGTGACCTGCCTGGAAGCAAAACAAGAAATAGCTCCAAGAGGAGATGTTAGTTTATCTTGCAAAAAATACAATAATAATTTATATCAATAGTACTCACATGCTACCAAGTATTCATTGTACCTAGCAGTAATATAGCCTTTCAAGGATTGTTGTCACAACTATAGTGTTTATTTGCAATACATAACAATTATCAAACTTGATATGTGCAAGTTGGAAACTTATCAATTTAATCAATCAAACCTGGAACCTAGAGTCTTATCTCCAAGAATGAGTGTTGTTGATTTTCTTTCGAGTCTCTTTCATTCAATATGACAAGTATTCTCTCCAACCTGTCCCCTATACTACGACAATATGCTTTCTTGACAAAAATCCGAGTTAGGGAATATAATGCAAATAAACTCTAAAATCTCAACCTTAATCAATCTAATACTTTGACTAAAGTTAGCTTATAACTTTAACTTTGACTAGAGGTTAGTGTGATAATCATAACTTCAAAAGATCAAAATACAACTAGATGTTCATAAAATCACAATAATTCCATAACAACTAGAGGCATATCAAAACAATCAAACTTGGACTGCATTGTTCCTCTAAATGTGTTGGATCTGAGATCCCTATGGATCTACGATTTTTTCTTGGACAAAAGATCCCTTCTTCTAGAAACACCCTCAAGATAGTGATACAGTTTAAACATATATAAGTACATACCTTCGACAACAACAACAAATAGCGGTAGGCAGCGGCAAGCAACGACAAATCCTAAAACTTCAAAGTGCTCCAACTTGCAATCTGATGGTAGTTGGAGATGTTCTAGGGTAAGGTGCACTAGGACAACCAATAATTAGGCCCAACTCTTCACTGAAAATGCCCAATGAATCTGGGTTAGGGTTTGTTGTTTCTGCAAAGCTATAAACATTATCTTTCAGAAGAATGGCTAGCGAGCTAATCTAGGGAAAGAATAAATTCGACATCCTCTCATTGAGTTTCTCAATGAGTTACCAAAAACTTCACATGATCAGAGGAGCTGCAATTAGTACTGCAACTGGCACGAAGCAACTGCAAATGGTATTGCAGACCTAGGGTTTTATGAGGAAAACCTAATTTTTCAATTTCAAAATTTAGGAGATCTAATCCCGATGAAAGATGCGCCCTACATAGGCGACCTTCTTGGTGGGTTCAGTAAGTGCTCAATGAGCTTGACAATGGGGATAAATTAGGATATTCCTTCCAATAGTTAGACTGTTACAAAGGAAACTAGCTCCGATACCATGTTAAAATTTTGGTATGCTCATTTAACCATAGACAATGTCGCATCATTGTCACCCAACCATAGGAATTCACTATGCCACCTGTTGAGACCTAAGTCTGCACCCCTGCCCCTCCTCTCTCATTTCCCTATACCTCCATAAATAATTGTTCCTTTTCTGATTGGTTAAGTTGGCTCCCCATTACTAAATGACTCAGTTTTTTATCATTACCTTTCTTGATTGATTCTTTGCACCGATATTTTTTGTTTTCTTGAAGGATAATTACATGTCATGGTTTGGGTTTGAAGTACTTGTCATCAAATTTTCCATTGGTTGAGATCATAGTAGGTATAACATTGTTTTATATGCAAAACAGAGTTGATTGCAAGAACCAGGCTATTCTTGCAAACGAGGATTGGCACGCTAATTTTGAAATCATTTTATAATTTAATTTATTATTTTAAATATTTGAACCATTTGAATGACACTTGCATACGTGCATGATCATAAACAAGCACCTCCACACCAGATTACACGCAATTCCATCATTACATAACATCAGTCATTATCATGAGAATTGTATCGGTTCATCATGGCCACTACAACTTGAACAAAGGGTTAACAACACACAAGTATCGGTTTCAATATGAAGAAACCTGCATTCACTGCATCATTGACATCAGATAAACTATGTCCACTATGGTTCCTCCTCGAGAACGATGGTAGTTAAACATGACCAAGCCACAAGGCTTAGAGTTGTTCGAAGCCATACCCGAAATCAAAGATATCTTCATAAAGGCGGAGTGGTATGATTTCTTGTGCACATTTGAAGGACACCACACAGGCCTGGCTATGTTATTCGCACAGACATTTGATGGCTTCCAGAACCTGCTTGGGGATACCTGGATTCATGTTACAAAACACTTCATTGAAGCAGCCTGCGTTGTCCCTGTCTATGGGGAAAGATGGTTTAAGTAAGGCAAGCTACCTCCCGACCTCTGCAACAAATTCTTGGTTCCCAAGCATCAAGACCCTGACTGGAGCCAAGGAATCCATGTGTCATGGATAAAGGAAGAATGGAAAGGAGCCCTAACAACAGTGCAGAGGTATATCACAGGTGAGGATCGATTCAACATTGTACATTGTTATCACCTTCGTTTCCTTATGCATCTAAGTGGATACAAAGAGCTTAATTTACCATATTACCTGCTTAAGAGCCTAACCAAAATGGCCAGGAGGGTTTAAGGTCACCCTGAATCTGCTCATAGGAGCCTGTATCATCAGGGCTTGATTAAATTTTTGGTAACTTTCACTCTCAAGGAACTTGAAATTCCTTAAGATTATTTCTTGAAGTCTATGGGATTGAAAGAGCAGGAGGGGGTGCCCGATTCGTAGAACGAAGTTGATGCTAGTGAAGATAAGATGGAGTTTAGGGTTTATCCAAAGCCTAGGAGCTCGATGAAGCCTGTCCAACCTGTAGTGAGTAAGGGGAAAGGCCCCAAAACAAGAAACATGCCCTCGAAAGCAAACAAGCAAGAAACCCCCATAGAGGAGTCCCCTCGCATGCAATTGAGGTCTTCTACAAAAAAGGGGAAGGAAAACAAAAGTGGCAAAGCTGCCAGCATGCAACCACCTACATTGGAAACACCACAAAGGTCTTTGTCATCAAACCACTCAAAGGAGAAGCAGAAAATCCCCATCGAGCAACAACCCGATAAACTTGTGACTCGAATGAGGGGGAAAATTGGACTTGGTTCACATAGCAAGGAAGTGGTAAAGGGAAAGGTTGTTCATGTAGAAGCCTTACCTAAAACACCCCTTGCAGCCAGACAAGACAAGAAGAGGAAGGGTGAGCAAAACATTGAAGCACCGAGCAAGACAAATAGAAAAACTAGAATTACAAATCAATTGAGGCTGAACTCCAAGGCTCTTTCTAAGCCATCATTAAAAGACCCTAAATCGATTGTGATTGAGGATGATGACATTCCCGAATTTTCTAGCATGGAAGAAATGGAAGTCAATGTTTTGAAAGGAATAACAATGAAAAAAGAGAATACAAATTATAATGGGGATGAGATTGCAGAAACACCATTTGTGACAGTGAAAAAGGAGTATCCTACAGACTCCAGTTAACAGGGAATACATGATTATGGACTTGATCATGAGCAAGATTCTATTGGCACCTCACCACATGCAGAGGATCCTTACTACAGTTTACAAGACTTTAAACTAGAGATTGAAGCTGACACTTTGGGAGTATATGGGTCCATTAAAGGAACAAAAGGGAAGGAACCCGAGGTTGTACACAAATACAATATGAGAAGAAGGAGAAAAACACTGGATGACCACAACAAATCTTTCACAGAGCAAGACAAAAAGAAGAAATAGGTTGAGGTCAAAACAAAGAGGGTTGATGATAGGCAACAAGTGCATGAATTGAAGCTTCAAGTCCAGACATTGCAACACCACAACCAAGAGTTGGAAAAACTGCACTCCAAACTGCAGAAGAAGTATCAAAGACTCTAGAAGAAACACCATAAGACTTGTTGCTTTCTAAGGGAGATAATTTGAAGGAGTACCTAAAGAAGTTGCTAACATATCCAGTTATATCCCAGTTGGCCTCCAACAACGCGTATGGATACCAATGATCGATACAGAACTTAGTTTTGTTAGTCCTAGTCATTTTTTTTCAAAGCTCAATTCACTTCATCAAATGCATCAGTTTAATTTTATCACTAGTAGCATTTTTAGTTATTTAAGTGCAAGAATTTTTAGATTAAGGCATAATAAGTGGTCATTTGTGTTTGATATGAACCACTTATTTTTGTTAAGTCAAGTTTGAAGTATACATTACTATACTCAAGCAATATTTAGTTAAGTCAATAAGTTGTTCTCCAAATGATAGTGTATTGTTAAGCCTCAGTTCCAGATGGACGAGAGCCTCTACAACTTTGATAAATATGCAATTTTTTTATGTTTTGAGGGTTCAGTTTTTTGGGAAGGAAATCAATACATCAAACTGGTTGAACATGTTCTATGAATGGATTAAAGCTTTCTACCTGGTGAATATACTCTTGAT
>JZKD02S0419536.1:19372-30187 GCA_000966675.3 Picea glauca | reverse complement strand
TCTTCCCCTAGAGGGTTTCCCAGGATAAATGTTGTGTCTCTTGTGAATGCGTATTTCTCAGTGATCTTGTTCTTATGTTGCTCTTATCTATTGAAATGCAAAGAACTATAATAATTGCATAAACATTAATAGAAGGGCATGTGGCGCAATTGAAACTTAAGTAAATAAACCTAGGTGGCCTAGAAAACATTGGAATGATTAGACCTTGTTAGAATAAAGTATTTATTAAACAATAAATTATTAATTATAAAGCCTAACAAAAGTCTAAGCCTAAGTCTAAGTCTAAATTTAAATAAAGGACTAAATGAATTATGACATGAGTTAAAGATTTGAGATAAATCAATTTCTAGGAAAAAGTAAGTAAAATCTAAAGATTTGATAAAATGCACATGTGTGTATGAAATTAATAAAAATGGATTTTTAAAATAGAAATAAATAATAACTTGAGAGAATGGGTGTACATAGAATAGAATATTGAGTCAACCTACCACTAGTCTAACTAGAAGAAGAGTCCTAATCCAACTCTAACTAAGATCTAGTTAGGAGACACTCATTAAATGAGAATTTGGGGAACAAAGGGACAACTAAGAGAGAAAATATGAACACATTGGGGAATGTGAGAGAATTTAGCTTTTTAAATTAAATAAAATTTGGTAATTACTTGTGCAACTTGGGGAGAGTATGACAAGTGTGTGGGTGAATAATCATAATTAATTTAAATTAAAAAGTTAATTATTTGTGCATGAGGACAGGTGTCAGTGAGGAAAATTTCTATAAAACAAATGATGTAGAAGAGAAATGGATTAGACCTTTTGAGCAATGTTATGTCGCCGAATTTTGATTTGACTGTGTTTTACTTGTGAGAGTTGGGACTCCAAGCTTGTGAAAAGAGTGGAAGCTCTTCGTTGAGAGGAAAGCTTGGAAGCTATTGTGTTCTAGTTTTTGTGCTTGGCCCCTTTATGGCTCGGGGGGATAAAGGGGAAGAAGAGTACCCCTAGCATTGGCTGGGAGGTACCAGTGAAGTTTCATTGATTAGCAAGCAAGAGAACAAAAGGAGCACAAGACTTTGAAGGGCATATTCATTTCACAACCTTCATTGGTCCTGGTATTTTTTTTTATGTTCTGAATCTATTTGTAGTACGAGTATATTAGTATGTTAGATTTGGTATGGCCACTGTAGAATCAATAGCAAGTCTTAATGCTAAATTGTTACAATTGTTGCCAAATGAATAATAGTTACGGTGCTTACAATTTTCAATTTTCATTGTAATTTCGAGCATTTATGAACTCTAAATTCGGGTGGCTTGATCCTCTTTGTAAAACTCGAAATGATATTGTGTATGGTCTATGTTTTAAAAATTGTATTTTTAATCCATATTTGAAGTTCGTATGATAATATCTTTTAGTTGAAATTATTTTTAAAGAAATTTAATAGTGTATTGTTCACTGGTAAACAAAGGAATTAATTCCTAAATTTGTATCGTGAGTTCTCTATTGAATTTCATTTAAATACTAAATCAATTCATATGGTGGGATCTCTGTTGAATTATATTCTAGATCTGAAATTTCACATCATGGATTCTCTGTTAGAATTTAATTAAATATGAATTGTATTCTTATTGTGGTATCTCCGTTTAAGTTAATTCAAATCCGAATTTATATCGTCGATTCTCTGTTGAATTTGTTGATAAATCCGAATTTATTAGTAGCATGGAGTCTTTGTTTAATTTTTATAAATCCACATTTTTGGGAAAAATCATAGGGCCGCTATCAAGTTGCAAATCTAAGAATTTGGAACCTGTTGGTTCGCTGTCAATTTCTTTTTTCTTTTCTGGAGTTTTGACTTGCATTTTAACCGTAGGCGCTAGCCCTTTTTACCTTGACAATTATGCATGTTACCGCGGTCTAGAACCTAGCGTTTGCCCAAAAGGTGCTATTCGGAGCTCTCAGACTTCGATGCTCAGGAGAATTCTTCAACTCCAACACTCTCATTTACCCAGAGTGTTACCAGTCGAACTCGGTCATAAGCGAGGTTGACCAACAAATGTAGGTTCTACCATGTCCTTCCACCTTCCTTCATCAACGATTTTGAATTTTAATTGGATGGCTAGCATGGATTCTCCTCACACAAGAATCTACGGTGGAGATCTACTCCGAGACTTCGGGATTCAAAGTTTCTCCGCACCAACAACTTTGAACTAGTTTCACCCGAATCGTTGAACCAACAAAGGGCTCAGGGATCTAATTGCTCACGCTCTCCTTTAATTAATGGTTGACGTCCACTCCAGACTTCAGGACTCCGAGAGTTCCTTACCTTTAACAACTACGACTCAAATTCGTCGGAGTGCCAAACTACCAAACTTCCAAAGGACGAAGGCTCGAAGATCTAACGGTCCTCATTCGATCACTAGATCCATGACTGTCCTTTACCCCGAGACTTCGAAGCTTCGGGGTTTCTTAGCCCTTAACAACTCAACTCAATTTAGTCGGAGTGTCGAACTACCAAACTTCCGAAGGATGAAGGCTCAGAGATCTAACGACCCTCGTTCGATCTCTAGATCCACAATTGTCCTTTACTCCGGGATTTTAGAGCTTTGAGGTTTCTTATCCCTTAGATAGTTACGACTCAAACTTGTTGAATCGTCGAACCCCTTGAGGATCCAACGACTCGCCTTCTCCCACTTATCTATGGTGTAGATTCACTCTGCGACCTCGGTGCTTCGAGGATCACTTAATACAAACAACTCAAATTTGTCGAAGCAGTGAAGTCTGGAGGACTTGGGGTTTAACCGCGCCCCTTTTCCTTATCCAATGACCATGTGAGATTTTGACTCCTCACGAATAGATCTCATCCACTCAAACTTAAACCAAATAAATTCTCCTCCCCGGGACTTACCCTCGCTATCCCTCCTTGAGCTTCGTCACCTAGATGACTCAACCTATGACGTACACGATGTGTCTCCCTCCTGAGCTTGGGACTTGGAAAAGTCACCTGCGCAAATCGTGTGCCTATTATGTGTAAGTTTTGCACTGTCTCTCCCGAGCTTCATTCTTCAGAAGTTTAAGGCCTTCGCCTGCATTGAGTGGTCTTTGTGCACACCTTGTGTTGTTTCTCCCGAGCTTTGGGCTTTCAAGGGGCCCGTTTGCACACTTCTGGTGTTGGCATTGAACATACTTTGCATTGTGACGCTTAGAATATAAACTTTGGATCTTAAAATAGAATCTTAACTCATTCTCAGAACATACAATCACACAGTTTCAAAATTAATTCATCACATTGTCTTTTTAGTTCAGAAAGTATAGAGTAAGCTTACAGTTTCCTCTCAGTGTTTGAGAACTTTTCTCTTCTCTTCCTTTCTCTTTCAATAATATATATATATATATATATTATGGTAACTCATAATATCTACTTACTTGGTTTGTACAATGGAGGGTTGTTACAATATTGAATAATGATTGAGGCTTGTATTTCCTCGAGGTAAGAAATTTTTGTTTAATGGTGAGTAATAATTATATGATAGATTTCATAAAGAGACGCCATATTATATAGATGATGGTTAATTATTGTTATTGTAACCTTTAAGGGAAGGAAAACTTGTCTAGTATTTGAGGAATTGAATGATTAATTTTTTGTTATGATTAAATACCTTACTGTTATTTTGATCCTGAGTCTATATTTGAGTTTGGGTACGGGAAATAGATGCTTCCTTGTTCCTCAGAACAATCGCCAGCCTTGAGACCTTAAATGGTCAAAATCAATCGGATGAATCCTGGACTTGAGCATTGATTATGTGTCTTGGAGGTCCTAACCTTGCAGGTAGGTTGGATGGGTAGATATCCTAGATTGCTTTGTGTTATGATTTATTCTGTTAGTAGCAATGATGTTGTATAATGAAACTTGGAGTGTAGGATGTAAATGAGAAATGAATTTGTAATATTGAAGTATGTTAATGTCGAGTAACATTTTTTTTTGATGTCTTTAAAAAAAAAGTATCCACTACTGTAATCACTTACTTTATGTCGTAACAAAGGGGTTGTTACATATGGTATCAGAGCGAATTCAACCCTACGACATTGGATCGTTACGACTTCCACTGTGTTAACTGAATGATTAAAATTATATCGCTAATTAAATTTTGAAATTGTACATACAGGTAATCATGGTTAGAGGACACAAGGGAGGTAGATGACGTGGTGTTGGAGGAAGAGGTGTGACACCTCCGATAGTACCCACGCCAGAGGGGTCTAACCCCAAGGGAGAAGAACCGACCACTGAGCAGGAGCAGGTTGTTATGGAAGATGTGGTAGGTATGATGAGATCCTTCTAGAGTATGTCAGAGGCGTTGACCAATCGTTTGGATCGAGATGAGGGGAGAGAGTCTATGCCCAATGAGGGTTCAGAACACGCTCTGATTGGTAGCAGTAGTATACACAGAGCACTTGAGAAGGTGAAATTTCCCAATTTTTGGGGTACCATGGATGACTTAGCCGCCGAGGCATGATTAGAGAACATGGTGATGTGCTTCATACATCGTGATTAAACTTCCAACATGAAAGTGCACATGGCGGTATTTCAGTTGAAATGGAATGCTCTTCTCTAGTGGAAGACGCTCCTACCTCAACTAAACATGGTCGTCGAAGACGTGTCATTGGAGATGTTCGAGGAATGGTTCTGGGAAAAGTACTTGTCCGAGGAATTCATTGAGCGCCAACTTAATGAGTTCAATGCCTTACGACAAGGTGGTCGTACAGTGCCAGAGTATGAGGCCAGATTCATGGTACTACTTAGGTATGCTCCACATCTGAACACAGAGAAGTTAAAGGTCAACAAGTTTGTGTTCGACCTTAATTTCAACATTCGTGTGAAAGTGAGGATTTTAATGCCTCAGACATTGCACGATGCATTTCAGAAGGCCCTCATAACTGAGGATGCGCTGAATGGTGGGGGTCAAGGCAGGACTCCTTCTAGACTTATTGGACATGTGACATCATGAGCGTAACAACATCACACAATGGCCAGACAGACTTTAGGGCATCAAGATACACCCAGAGGACCTATGTTCTTGACATCGTGATGACTGACTCCTCAGTAGAGGACTCCTTATAGAGGATCACAACAACAATAACAACAACAACAACATTTTAGGTATGTTCAATAGAACAAACCAGGATCACAGACTACTAGGACAACAACTTCTACATCGGGGACTAGGAGCATTGGACCAAAGATTGGATGTTGGACGTGTGGAGAGCCACATTACTAGCGAGATTGTCTGATTGAGAAGGCCAGGGTGGTCGAATCATCAGGACCCACTACAGTTGGATATTTGGGCAAGGCCCACATGATACATGCAACAGTGAACAACCGCCAGGCCGAGCGCCAGTCCACTGTGTTCGATATGTCAACTACAATCGCCGACCAAAAATTTAGCATTTTGATAGATCCAGGGGCTATAGAGAGATTTATCTCTAGTGTAGCGCTAAAGAGAATTAAGGTAAAGGCAATGGAGTAGGACGAGTTCAGATACGTA
Organism: Picea glauca; assembly: GCA_000966675.3. Taxonomy (NCBI): domain Eukaryota; kingdom Viridiplantae; phylum Streptophyta; class Pinopsida; order Pinales; family Pinaceae; genus Picea; species Picea glauca. Next base: position 24,656 of record JZKD02S0419536.1, on the reverse strand, counting down.
GAAATGGCATTAGGTGCCAAACATAAGGTTGGAGGAAAGGTTATGGACTGTAGCATTAACTTGGGAGTTTCTGTAATGAAGGTCAACCTATATGTCACGATCTTAGGATATTATGACATAGTGATTGGTATAGATTGGTTGGAATCACATGATGCAATACTTAATTGTAAGACGAAACGCTTAAGTTTGAAAGACAATTTGGAACAAATTAGAGTGATTGTAGGAAGGAACCAGGGGTGTCCTTGAGATTTATTTCTTCCCTACAACTACATAAGAGTATGCGCAAGGGGTGCAAGCTTTATGCAGTCTTAACGCTAAATGAAAAGGGCGATGCAGAAGGATTAGAAAACCTTCTTGTAGTGAAAGAGTTTGTAGACATGTTTCTAGAAGAGTTACTAGGTTTACTGCCCGAAAGAGAATTGGAGTTTACAATAGACTCAAAGCCTGAAACTGAACCGATAGCAAAAATGCCATATCGGATGTCAACGTCTGAATTGCAGGAGTTGAAAATGCAATTGAAGGAATTGTTGGATTTGGGACTTATATGTCCAAGTGTGTCACCTTGGGGTGCACCAGTTATTTTCATGAGAAAGAAGGATGGATTGTGGAGAATTTGTATTGATTATCGCCAATTGAACAAAGCGACGATCAGGAACCAATATTCATTGCCAAGAACAGATGATTTGTTTGATCAGATGAAAGTAGTGACGATGTTTTAGAAGATTTACTTGAGATCAGGATATCACCAATTACGAATTAAAGAAGAAGATATCCCTAAGACCGCATTTAAGACGAGATTCAGACACTATGAGTTTATAGTTTTACCATTCAGATTGACAAACACCTTGAGGGTATTCATGAGTTTGATGAATGGGGTGTTCCGTGAATACTTGGATAAGTTTGTTCAAGTGTTTATTGATGGCATACTGATTTATTCTTAGATGAAAGAAGAGCATGACGAACATTTAAGATTAGTCCTACAGTGTCTAAGAGAAAACAAATTGTATAGGAAACTATCTAAATGTTCTTTTTATCAATCGAAGATTCATTACTTGGGACATATCATATATGGTGAAGGTATCAATGTGGATCCAGCGAAGGTAGAGGCTATTATGGAATGGCCCACACCGACAAACGTACAAAAAGTATGCAACTTTATGGGTTTAGCAGGATATTACCGACAATTCGTCGAAGGTTTTTCGAAGATAGCAAATCCGTTCATGGAATTGCAGAAGAAGAACAAGAAGTTTGTATGGAATGAGAAATGTGCGGAAGCATTTCAAAATATCAAAGAGTTGTTGACAACAACACTAATACTAAAGGTCCCCGACATGGACAAGGAATTATTGGTATGCACGTATGCATCCAAGGAAGGTTTAGGCCGAGTTTTGATGCAAGATGGTCGAGTGATCGCTTACATTTCTAGGAAATTGAGAAAGCACAAGGAGAATTACGCAACACATGACATGGATTTATTAACAATTGTGTATGCCCTAAGAATTTGGAGACATTATCTGATTGGATGCAAATTCAAACTAAAGACAAATCACTGTGGTTTGCAACACATTTTCACACATAATGACTTGAACACATGACAAAGGCGTTGGTCAAAATTACTTAGCGAATACAACTATGAGATTACTTAAATTAAAGAAACAATGAACCTAGTGGCAAATGCATTGAGTCGGAGACCACACATATTCTCGGTAATACCGCTTAAGACGAATCTTACGAAAATATTTTAACTTTACATATAGATGATGATTGGTATAAGGATGTTAAGAATAATATTGGACAAGATACCATGATGGTACCGAATTATGAGGATTATTCATTAGACAACGATGGATTGTTGAAATTTAACAGAAGAATTTACGTACAACCTAATGACTAATTAAGAAGTTCGATCTTAAGTGAAGCTCATCGAGCAGTATACATGACTCATCTGGGAGTCACGAAGATGAAGGCAAACCTTAAGCCTTTATTCTTCTGGAAGGGAATGAAAGAAGACATAGTTAGTTACATGGAGAGATGGCTAGAATGTTAGCAAGTGAAGGCAAAACATAGACATCCAACAATATTACTACAACCACACTCTATTACATAATTGAAATGGGAGGTCATTTCGATGGACTTTATTGTTTTAATTGCCCCTAACGGCAAGGAGGCATGATTCGATTTTCATGGTAGTTGACACTCTGACGAAGAGTGCACATGTTATTCCAGTATGTACACCGTATCAGGCACCAGACATAGCAAGAGTATTTGTCAGTAAGATTGTGAGGTTACATGGAGTACCAAGAAGGATCATATCCAATCGAGGATTGATGTTTACATGACGGTTTTGGACCAATTTCCAAGAGGCTTTGGGAACACAACTAAACTTTAACACAACATATCACCTAGAGACATACGGGAAAACAGAAAGAATGAACCAGATTCTAGAGGATATGTTGCGTATGTATGTAATGGACCAATAGAAACATTACGAAGAATTCTTTCCACTAGTAGAGTTTGCATACAACAACATCTATCATAGTACGATTAAGATGGCACCATTTGAGTTTCTTTACAGGCGACTGTGTCAGACGCCATTGAGTTGGAATCGACTTGAGGATAAGGTCCTGATAGGACCCGAAGTAATTCAAGAAATGGAAGAACATATGAAATCGATAAGACAAAGGATTAAAGAAGTGCAAGATCGACAGAAGAGTTATGTTGATGCACATTGCGTTGATCGTAGTTATGAAGTTGGCGATAGAGTTTTATTGCGAGTGAAACCGCACAAGAGCTCGTTCAAGTTGGGAAAGGGTGTTAAACTCTCTCCTAGGTTTGTGGGACCTTTCGAAGTTGTGGAAAAGAAAGGACTCATGGCTTATCGACTAGCCTTTCTTGATTCTTTGAGTCGTATGCATGATGTATTTCATGTATCTATTTTGAGACATTATATTAGTGATCCTTCACATGTTATTGACATGAGCTCTTTACAGGTGTCGGACGAGGGTGCTCTCATGGTGGAGCCAATCTTCATTTTGGACCATTGCATTTGACAACTACGATGTCGAATAATCGATCGGGTCAAGGTCCATTGGGACAACTATAGTCCACACTCGGCTACCTGGGAGGACGCATATGAGATGTGTCAACAATTCCTTTACTTGTTTGATAGATTAGACATATATATCTATGTCAGATACATTTATTTACTTGCTTTTATATAATGTACAAACTTCAGGATGAAGTTTAAACTAAGAGGGGGTGTATGTAACATCCCGCTCTATTGAGCACACTTTTATTGACTTATTCTTTGAGGACACTTGTGTGCAAGTGATCCATTTATGGTACATTGTGTTTTCGTTTCGATTTTGGATTATACATGATGATGATGATGTGTAGTGACTTTTTGTTATTTGATGTATATGTATTGGCAGATGTTATTGACGAGATCTCCTGAGTGTGCAGGACAGATGACAAGTTATGGATGTTGATGGCATCAATGCACTTCCTTAGACTCCGGATTGAGTCAGGAAGTGGTTTGTATTTCGATTTAGTATTTTGTTTCTGCACTTGTGACATATGATTGATTATAGTATGATTATGCATATGGATTATTGATAGTGTTTTTTTTTTCAGTGGATGCAGGCTTGACGATGCTTGCTAATCCGACTCACATAAGGAGTAGAGGGGCCATGCACAAAAACCAGACATTGAGGGAGAGGTGTGGCAACGTCCTTGTCACAACCTACTAGCACGCCCATTGTGGCCAGAACTGTAGGTTAACAATTACCTAGTTTGAGTGGTCCATGATGTCGTGAGAGAAGATAAAGACAGTCTCTCACAAATATTTCTAAGGGGTGCACAATAAGGCAAAGTCCTTATTCCTTAGAAGCCCTTAGTCTTTCACAAGGTCGAACGAATGGAGTTTTGACTCCAAAGGGTCGAACAAACTTCCAAAATAAGTAAAATGCGAGTGACACCCTTGGAGCACGTAGGTGCATCTTGAAGGGAATGACATGCAATTGAAACTTGAGTCAACAAACCTAGGTGGCCTAGAAAACATTGGAATGATTAGACCTTGTTAGAATAAAGTATTTATTAAACAATAGATTATTAATTATAAAGCCTAAGTTTAAGACTAAGTCTAAGTACAAATTTAAATAAAGGACTAAATGAATTATGACATGAGTTAAATATTTGAGATAAGTCAATTTCTAGGAAAAAGTAAGTAAAATCTAAAGATTTGATAAAATGCACATGTGTGCATGGAATTAATAAAAAAATATTTTTAAAATAGAAATAAATAATAACTTGAGAGAATGGGTTTACATAGAATAGAATATTGAGTCAACCTACCGCTAGTCTAACTAGAAGAAGACTCCTAATCCAACTCTAACTAATATCTAGTTAGAGACACTCATTAAATGAGAATTTGGGGAAAATGAGCAACTAAGAGCGAAAATAGGAATACATTGGGGAATGTGAGAGAATTTGACTTTTTAAATAAGATAAAATTTGGTCATTACTTGTGCAACTTGGGGAGAGTATGACAAGTGTGTGGGTGAATAATCATAATTAATTTAAATTAAAAAGTTAATTATTTGTGCATGAGGACAAGTGTCAGTGAGGAAAATTTCTATAAAACAAATGATGTAGAAGGGAAATGGATTAGACCTTTTGAGCACTATTATGCTGCTGAATTTTGATTTGACTGTGTTTTACTTGTGAGAGTTGGGACTCCAAGCTTGTGAAAAGAGTGGAAGCTCTTCCTTGTGAAGCAAGCTTGGAAGCTATTGTGTTTTGGTTTTTGTGCTTGGCCCCTTTATGGCTCGGGTGGCTAAGGGGGAAGAAGAGTACCCCTAGCATTGGTTGGGAGGTATCGGTGCAGTTTCGTTAATTAGCAAGCAAGAGAACAAAAGGAGCACAAGACTTGAAGGGCATCTTCCTTTCACAACCTTCATTGGTCCTGATATATATTTTTTATGTTCTAAATTTATTTGTAGTACAAGTTTATTAGTATGTTAGATTTCGTATGGCCATTGTAGAATCAATAGCAAGTCTTAATGCCAAATTGTTACAATTGCTGCCAAATGAATAATAGTTACAATGCTTACAATTTTCAATTTTCGCTGTAATTTCGAGTGTTTTCGAACTCTAAATTCGGGTGGCTTGATCCTCTTTGTAAAACTCGAAATGATATTGTGTATGGTTTATGTTTTAAAATTGTATTTTTAATCTATATTTGAAGTTCATATGATTATAGCTTTTAGTTGAGATTATTTTTAAA
>JZKD02S0419525.1:0-17938 GCA_000966675.3 Picea glauca | reverse complement strand
TATATGGCTTACTCCTATCACTTTTATAAGATAAATACATATTCTTAAACTTAAAAAAAATAATCAATCTTAATTCTTATTATTTGAAATATCAAAATAAATAAATTTCTATTTTTTTTTTAATTTTTAGACACTTATTAAATTTAAGATTAAATAAATTTTGTATGATTAAATGAAAACTATTTTACTTAAAAACTTTTTAAAAATATATATATATATATTCCATAAAATGTAACATATATTATTATTATTATTATTATTATTATTATTATTATTAAATATGGAAAGATAAGTATATAGTCNAAACTTTTTAAAAATATATATATTTATTCCATAAAATGTAACATATATTATTATTATTATTATTAAATATGGAAAGATAAGTATATAGTCATTATGATGAGATGGAGTGATATAATAAAAAACCTTTTAAGATAATCAACATTTACAATAACACTTTTGGTAAACAAAATCGCTAATACATTATAGCAAAATTTATCAAAAATGATAGTAATCAACTTAAAGTATAAATGTATACCCTTGGTGCATAGTCTAAAAGCATACTCATAACCCAATTGTTGTTGGGATTAGGTCATTTTCAATGGGTATGAGTTATTGTTGGGATTAAATCATTGTCATTGGGTTTGAGGTAGACAATTATTTGAGGAGCTTTATTTATAATAAACAACTTCTCTCTATCATTTTCATTTTTCTCTTTCATTATCTTGGTTATAGGGTCAACTCTACCTCTATTCCCTTTGTTTATGCATTTACTTACTTAGCTGGTGATGATGCATGTGTTGGCTTATCCCTAGTAGGGTATCTAAGAAGATATCAACAAATATGATCTATATTGTTCTATCTTCACCCAATTCCTGGTATAGGGTAGTCCATTACAATATTTAAGAAGCTCTTGAATGCTCAAAATTGAAAGAGCATTTATTCACTTTCTTTAGAATTTGTAAAGACAAATTAACAATTTAGCAAACAATTTGTCCAAAACATATCACTAATTAAACTTAAATATAATTTTATTTATATTTTTTAATAGATGAATAAAACACCCCCCTATAAAACATGCCATGCTATTAGTCCATTGGATGTAGCTTAGGTAGTTGGGAGGAATGAGTGTTACCCACCCCACCCAGGTTCAAATCCTTGGAGTGGCATGTTGTGCCCTTTAATGAGTCTATAAGATGATCTTGTTGTAGAGCCCCCAATACTCCGAAAATGCTCGGCCACCCCATGTTCTCTCGCAAATTTTGGGAAGGTTTTCCGTGGACGGAGCACTGATATTTGGTGTCATGAATCACATGTAAAAAAAAATGTCATGCTATTACAAAATCAATTGTCTAGTTGCAATTGGAACCAAATATCGATACCTTTTAGGGAAACTACTTATGATTGTATATATTACAAAAACTCTCCATCCATTCCAACACAGTTTGACTTATTTTCAAAATGAAAAAATATGCTTAAGAGTATTATTATAGTTGCAGAAAGACACAAGCCAAGCCACACCAAAATAACAATGTTCCATCCAACAACTACACATCCATGCACTAGTGAATAAATGATGATATCCCTCTTATGAACTGGAGGTGATTTCGATATCATCCAAAGCTAACAAGCAATGTATTGGGTTCTTGATGACCTCTCAGCCTGTTATCCCACAGGTGAAAAATTATAAACTAAAATTGTGTTGCAGCTACAAACTTGAGTTGCATTTAAATCAATTGTGCAGGCCCAAATTTCCTTTGAACAAAGTTTCATAATAAATTTGTTAATGCACAAAACCACTATCACTTAGAACCAAGCGTTCCTTCCATTTGTGATCGGGTGCTATGTCCTCGGGCTTATACACTAAAGTGCTTATCCTTTATTGTTTATTTGGTGTGTCCACAAGTTCATACTCAAGCGCTTAAACTCCAAGAATTCATGCTAAAATTTCCATAGGACCTCGGATAATAACCAAGGGTTACATCGTTAGGCACTTACCTTCGCATGGACCGTCAGACTATCCTTGAACTTTTGATCTTCGTCGTTGATCGTCACTGAATGAATGATCCTAATCGCACCTCAGAGTACTGTAGTCTAAGTTGATAAATGGAACTCTACAAAATGGCTTCGATGGGCGGTAGATCTCGCTCTTGAGTGAGTCCCGATGGATGGTCTAGATTAACTCCCAATATCCTTATCGGAGTTCTTTATTGGATTCCCACTAGTTCGAACGATTTGAAGCCTTTACTCTGACAGATTTTTCCTTCCGTTCGAACTTTGATAGCTATGAGTATCTCCATCATTGATCTATCTGGATCTATGGTCACAGATCACCGTCTCTGCTTCCACTGCGCCAAGTCTTATCCACGGAACCCACACATGGATGTCATGTGTTACATGATTCCTCGTGAATCCAACTACCACGTGTTACATGCTTCCTCTTGGATCCATGTTACAAACATAATAAAAATGATAATAATAAATATAATAATTGTAATAATAAATAAAATCATTTAATTAATCAAGAGGCACATACCTCTTCATAAAGAGGCATGTACCTCTTCATCAAGAGGCACGTATCTCCTCACCTCGTGACCGGTCAATGCTATATAGAAACCGTCACAAGGGTAGTGTAATCATCTTCTTCTTTATCATTATCAATAAAATATCAATATTAAAAGTTATTCAATTCTCTAGTGAATAACGGTTTTCATGTTACAGTGGTATTAGAGATTTCGTTTTGATCCATCTTTCGCCATTAATTTCCTCCACTTGTGCATTTCCCCCCATTAAATTAACTCCCCACCCGTACCCTGTTCCTAACTCCGTAGACCCCACAACTCGTAAATTGTTTCTAAATTGTAGCCCTCCCCCCGAAATCCCTCCTAAAACTCCCATAACCCCATTTTCACTAAACAGTCTCCCTGCTCCTGTAACCCCATCCCTCCTAAAAACTATCATAACCTCGTCCCTCATGTTCATGTTCCTAACTCGTACCCCTTTCCCTAATCCACATAACCTTTCCTCGGTGTCTAAACCCCCCGCAGACCCCATGCCCTTGCAAACCAACACCCCCGTTGTCCCATGTATCTCATAGACCCAACACTCTTGTGTGTCCCGTCCCACCCACCCCCGACCACATTCCTGCTCAACCACGTCCCCACACACTCCGTAGCTTCCTCCCCCCGCGCCCCCGACACACTCCTCATCCTACCCCCCTCGACACCCCTGCACGATCGACAAACCCTCCCCCACTCAACCACAACCACATGCCATCCCTATCCCCTAACTCCTAACCTTTCATTACCATTCACGACTTCTTGCAATGTCGTGACCCATTCTCACCCTCACTTAATTTACATTAATTATAATATATATACCTTATGTTAATTTATTGTATATGATATATATAATATCTATATATACATAAAATAAAATGAATATAAATATATATTAATAATTAATATTAAAAAAACAAAAAAATCGCAAGGATGGTTGTCACACACCCACTACGGGAACTAATATTTTTCGGCTTTTTCCTTCTTTTCACCGAGGAACATAATCCCCGAATTCCTATGGGGCCTGATGCAGACCCAACCATCCTTTATCCTTACCCATGTGATCGTTGGCTATGACCATGGACCTTACCGGAGGAGAATTTTCGGCTTTCGCGATTCGGGAAATCGCAAGGCATGTGTTCCCTTACTCTCTTGTCTCTTGAAGAGATAAAATCCGAAAGGGACTAACGGTATTGTCACATCTAGCAATGCCTCGGATTAAAACCTAGCATCCCACCTTTTGGAATTTTGCATACCAGGTTTTCGCGGTAGAAGAGGACGAGGGGTTCGTACCCTTCGGTTTTCCGGTTGCCAAAACATCGAAAACCAAATCTACATGCGCTAAGTCGTATCGGGATTTTATAAGCCGGGAATTCAGGATTGGCGTGTACCAGTGACTTGCCTTTAGATATCTTGGGTGCCGAAATACCGATACATCTGGACTTATCCACGCTATTATTATTATTTTGGGGTTTCACAAGTTGGGGTTTCGCGACCGACGAGTACAAGGGAACTGACCCTTGGGTTTCCCGGGTGCCAAAACACTGAAACATCCAAACTCTAGACACACTGTGTCATTTCGGGGTTTTGCAAGTCGGGATTTCAGGACTGGCGAGTACAAGAGACTTGCCCTTAGATATCTCGGGTGTCGAAACATCGAAACACCGTATCTCCTCTGCTCTATTATCATTTCGGGGTCACGCAAGTCGAGATTTTGGGATATGTGATGACAAGAGGTCTCGCATCTGGGTTTCCTAGGAGCTGAAACTCCGAAGCTCATGTATATATGCTACGCTCGTTTTGGGGTTTCGCAAGTCGAGATTTCGTCATGTGCGATGACAAGAAGTCTTGCATCTGAGTTTCCCGTTAGCCGAAAATCCAAAACACCGATACATATATATACACACACACAATGCTAAGTTCATTTCGGGGTTTCGCAAGTCGTGATTTCACAACTGGCGAATACAAGGAACTGACCCTTAGGATTCCCAGGTGTCGAAATGTCGACATATCAAACTCTAGCCACGCTATTATCATTTCGGGGTTTTGCAAGTCGGGATTTCGGGATAGGTGAGTACAAGAGACTTGCCCTTAGATATCCCGGGTGCCAAAACACCGTATCTCCTCCGCTCTATTATCATTTTGGGGTCTCGCAAGTCGAGATTTCGGGATATGCGATGACAAGAGGTCTTGCATCTGGGTTTCTCGGGAGCCAAAACTCCGAAGCTCAAGTATATACTCTACGCTCGTTTCGGGGTTTCGCAAGTCAGGATTTTGCGATGTGCGATGACAAGAAGTCTCGCATATGAGGATTCTGAGTTTCCCGGGAGCCGAAACTACGAAACGTCGATATATATATATACACACACACAATGCTAAGTTCATTTCGGGGTTTCGCAAGTCGGGATTTCGCAACTAGCGATTACAAGGGAACTTACCCTTAGGTATCCCGGGTGCCGAAACACCGAAAAATCATGACTCTAATCCACACTAGACCTTTTCAGGGTTTCATACTTCAGAATTTCGCGACTAGCGATTACAAGAGAACTTACCCTTAGGTATCCCGGGTTCCAAAACACCGAAACATCAAGACTCTAATCCACGCTAGACCTTTTCGGGGTTTCATACTTTGGGATTTTGCGACTAGTGATTACAAGAGAACTTGCCCTTAGGTATCCCGGGTGCCAAAACACTGAAACACCAAAACTTAGGGAACCATTATTTCTAGTGCAGGATTTCCAAACTTAGGCCATAAAATCCTCCAACGAATCCTTGGATAATTATCACCAGGATGGGTGACTTGACGGAAGGGTCTTCTTAAATTATCGAGCTATGAACTCTGTGACACGGGTGAGGTAAGCTTAAATACTTACTTAAAAATGGTAGTCCCTTCCATAAACTCACTCCGGCTCTGGAATATGATGGACCTTCCCAGNATCTGGGTTTCTCGGGAGCCAAAACTCCGAAGCTCATGTATATACTCTACGCTCGTTTCGGGGTTTCGCAAGTCAGGATTTCGCGATGTGCGATGACAAGAAGTCTCGCATCTGAGGATTCTGAGTTTCCCGGGAGCCGAAACTACGAAATGTCGATATATATATATATATATATATATATATATATATATATATATATATATATATATATATATATATATATATATATACACACACACACACACACACAATGCTAAGTTCATTTCGGGGTTTAGCAAGTCGTGATTTCAAAACTAGCGATTACAAGGGAACTTACCCTTAGGTATCCCAGGTGCCGAAACACCGAAAAATCATGACTCTAAACCACACTAGTCCTTTTAAGGGTTTCATACTTCAGAATTTCACGACTAGCGATTACAAGAGAACTTACCCTTAGGTATCCCGGGTGCCAAAACACCGAAACATCAAGACTCTAATCCACGCTAGACCTTTTCGGGGTTTCATACTTTGGGATTTTGCGACTAGTGATTACAAGAGAACTTGGCCTTAGGTATCCCGGGTGCCAAAACACTGAAACACCAAAACTTAGGGAACCATTCTTTCTAGTGCAGGATTTCCAAACTTAGGCCATAAAATCCTCCAACGAATCCTTGGATAATTATCACCAGGCTGGGTGACCTGACGGAAGGGTCTTCTTAAATTATCGAGCTATGAACTCTATGACACGGGTGAGGTAAGCTTAAATACTTACTTAAAAATGGTAGTCCCTTCCATAAACTCACTCCGGCTCTGGAATATGATGGACCTTCCCAGAAGGAGGTGCCTTCGGGAAAACAAACCAGGGCATATCAGGGGTTGTGAGCATGGGACAACTCTCCAGGGGATGAGCTCGAATCTGAAATTATACATTCTATACGTAAATCGATTATAGTCATATAAGTATAAGCACGCATTCATTGTTGTTGATCAAAACACCAGGCAAACACTTCTATACAGAAATCAATCATTTATAAGTGTGTAAACATGAGCATGCATCCATTATATTTAATTCAATATGTGAGATGTAAACACTTATCAGAAAGAACACCAAATTTGGCACGACTGCTGAGAGGGGTGCTCATTTCCACCCAACCTTAGGCTCAGTGACTCCAAATGGATTTACCACTAGCCACCCCCGAGCTAGACCATGATGCTTTGAGACTCAGTCTCTTACTTCCCGCTCGTCGTAAGTCCAGGACGAAGGCTACTCTCCTTCTCCTCTTCTCATGACTCCCTGTATTTTTTCCGGAGTTCCTCTGGTTATCCTTCCGCGATCCCCTTCGCATGCCCCTTCCACACACTTCCTTCCTTGCTTTGTCCTGCAAGGTTGCCTGTGCCGTGAATTCCCCCGCAGTGGTCAGGTCTGAGGGCTTCTACGGATGGGTGGTTCACTCCCATCCCCTCATTAACTCATGAGGAGCCTACCCACCTACCATCATGGTGAGTAATTCATTCCAGGGCCAGAGAGAAGCTTTGGTCTTTGAGCTAGTAAAGACCAACACTATATTGGTTCAGTGGAAGTTAACGCCACCATTCCAGGTGCCTTCTACCACCTTTCATCAACCATCGTGGTCTCTTTTTCAGCACATCCCCCTCTCAACAGTCATGCAACATATATATACACACATCATTTACATTCGTCGACCCTTTATACAGGGTCTGTCAAATCACACATTCACATCTTGGAGACTGGAGTTTTCCATATTCTTGGCCAATATAGTTATTTTTACAGACTGGGGGAAACAGGGTGTTACAATTCCCTCCCCCTTAAAGGAACATCATCCTCGATGTTCTATCTATCCATATAACATGTAAGTACAGAAGTAAACAAAATCGGATATGCATGTTTCATGGCATCTTCCATTTCCCAGGTAGCCTCATCTGGGCCAAAATGTTTCCACTGCACCTTGACCTGTGCAAAGGTTCAGTTCTTGAGCGGGGTTTCCTTTATATGATTAGAATCATGTACATATTTCTTCAATAATGAAACATGGAAAACATTATGTGCTTTTACTGTGGGAGGGAGTGCTAGCCTATAGGCTACAGGTCCCACTCTATCTAGAACTTCAAAGGGTCCACAATATTGATATGCCAACTTGGCACATGCTCCCATCTTCAGGGAACTCTTCCTGGGCCTAACTCTGAGGTATACGTGGTCTCCTTCCTTGAACTCTCTTGGAATTCTCTTTTGGTCGGCGTAACTTTTCTGTCGTTCCATTTCTTTCAACATGTTGGGTCCAATAGTAACTCTATTTACGGGATTACTCCAATTGACTGGAGTATTGCACGGCCTACCATAGAGGACTTCGAAAGGACTCATCTTCAGGGATTCTTGGTATCCATTGTTGTATGCGAATTCTACTAGTGGTAGGTAGTCTTCCCACTTTTTGGGTTGTGCATTACATGCATCCTGAGCATGTATTCTAATATTTGGTTCACCCTTTCTGTCTATCCATTGGTTTGATGGTGATAGGCTGTGCTAAATAGTAACTTGGTCTCCAAACCAACCATCAGTGATTTCCAAAAGTTGGAAGTAAATTTCATGTCTCTGTCGGACACGATCTCTTTCGGCATACCATGCAGTCTGAATATCTCCTTCATGAATACGTTGGCGATGTCTATTGCCTTATAAGTCAATTTGACGGGGATAAAATGAGTGGACTTGCTTAATTTATCCACCATTACCATGATGGTGTCATTCTGTTTGGTCGAGGTTGGTAATCCAGTGATGAAATCCATGGAGATGGTTTCCCATTTCCATTCTGGGATCGGTAGAGGTTGTAGTAATCATGTTGGGTTTCAGTGTTCTAGTTTAACCTGTTGGCACTCTATGCATTTGGCTAAGTACTCAGCTATGTCTTTCTTCAATCCAGGCCAATAGAATTGTTTCCTGGTAGTCGTGATCATCTTATGGTATCCTGGATGACCAGTATAGGGTCTTTTGTGCAGTTCATCCATTATGAACCTCTTCAAGTCATCACAATCTGGGATATACAATCTGTTTATGTAAGTGAGCAGACCTCCTTCCATCATCTGGTAGCCTCCATACTTTATCCCTGTGGGTTCTTGCTGCAGGTACGAGATCACAGTCTAGAACAATGTGTCTGTCTCTTGTGCATTTCTGACTCTTTCCTTGACATCCGTCTTGCAGGTGCTTACCGTTGCCAGGTGGATTGTTTTCATGCTTCTGCTAAGGGCATCATCCACCCTATTTTCCTTTCCCTTAATATGTTTGATTTCAAAATCAAACTCGCTGAGGAGGGCCATCCACCTAACTTGTCTGGCATTAAGCTTTGGTTGGTCAAACAGATATCGCAATCCACAATGGTCTGTCATAAGTACAGATTTTCTTCCCCAGAGGTAATGCCTCCACATTTTCAAGGCGTGCACTATGTGGCCAGCTCTAGATCATGGGTCACATACTTGACTTCGTGCTCATTCAATTTTCAGGATTCATAGCAGATCACACTTCCTCCTTGCATAAGGACACTTCTGAGCCCTTCCTTACAGGCATCTGTGCATACGAGGAAACCAACTTCGGGGTTGGCGATCTTCAGCATGGGTGCATGGGTCAGTAGATGTTTCAGGGTTTGAAATCTTTCTTCACATTTTTGTGTCCACGTGAATTTTGTCCCCTTCTTCTGGAGGGTAGTGATTGGGCTCCCAATCTTGGAGAATCCCTTTATAAATCTCCTATAGTATCCTACCAAGCCCATAAAGGATCTGATATCCGAAACGTCCTTCGGGGTAGGCCATTCCATGATAGACCTGATCTTATCAGGGTCTACCACTACCCCTTCTTCAGATAGGACATGGCCCAAGTAATGTATCTCCTTCTGGAAAAAGTCACACTTGCTAAATTTGGCATAGATCTGATGTTCTCTTAGCACTTGAAGCACAAGCCTAAGGTGTTCCTCATGTTCCTCTCTATTATTGGAGTAAATTAATATGTCGTCAATAAAAACCAATACAAATTTGTCTAGTAATTTGTTGAGCACATTGTTCATCAAGAACATAAAAGTGGCAGGGGCATTGGTCAATCCGAATGGTACTACCACAAACTCGTAGTGACCATATCTTGTCCTTAAGGTAGTTTTGTGGACATCTTCACCCTTGATTCAGACTTGGTGGTATCTAGATCTCAAGTCAATCTTTGAGAATATTGAGGAACCCCCCAATTGATCGAACAAGTCATCGATCCTAGGTTAGGGGTACTTGTTCTTTATGGTTACCTTATTGAGTTGTCTATAATCTATACATAGTCGGAGGGTACCGTCTTTCTTTTTCACAAACAGGATTGGTGCTCCCCATGGAGACACGCTGGGCCGGATATAGCCTCTGTCCATCATTTCTTTCAGTTGTAATTTAAGTTCAACTAGCTCAGGTGTGCTCATCCTGTAGGGTGTCCTAGACACTGGCACCTCTCCTAGTGCAAGTTCTATTGAGAAGTAGATGTCCCTTCTCTGAGGTAAACCTGACACCTCTTTTGGAAATACATCTCTATATTCTCTCAGTGTGGGGTGGTCTTCGAGGCTTGGTTTTTCATATTCAATTGCTTTCAATATCTGTATTGCATATAGTGGACATCCTTTTCTGCAATACTTTCTCATTTGAAGAGTTGATATTTGTCTCACCGAGACAGGTTTTTGGATCCCTTGAAGGGTTATCTTTCTTCCTTCTTCACTTACACATTCCAAGGTTTTATGGTAACAGTCCAATTTGACTTTATGGGTGGCTAGCCAGTCCATACCAATCAACATATCATACGATCCCAGGGGTAATATGTTAAGGGTTGCTTGGGTGGGGAATTCTCCCATAATGAATTGGCAGGCTGGTATGACCTCCACTACTCTTCTTTTGGTGTCAATGGCTAACTATACCAACCATGGCTTGGCATTTTTATGTGCTTGTAGTTTACATTTATCAATAGCCTTAGGGGTTATATAACTCAAATTTGAACCAGGGTCAATCAAAATAGACACTAGATGGTTGGTGATCATACCTTCGATTTCCACCACTGAAGCTTGGCGGTCAGCTTGGTTATTATCCAAGGCTGCATAAATTTGCGGTACACTCTTGGCCATGTTATTGACGGTGGTAGCTTCTTGAACGTGGTAAATTCTTTGGTTTTTCTGTTGTCAGTCCAGGTAGTCCCTCAGTA
This sequence comes from Picea glauca, assembly GCA_000966675.3. Lineage (NCBI taxonomy): Eukaryota > Viridiplantae > Streptophyta > Pinopsida > Pinales > Pinaceae > Picea > Picea glauca. The sequence goes on along the minus strand of JZKD02S0419525.1, from coordinate 7,244 downwards.
GATGTTCTTCTCCACAACCCCAACATTTCAAAGGTTCTCTCTTTGGGTTATCATTCTTTACTGGGGCAGATCTAGAAAGTTTATTTCCGCTCAAGGAGGGAAAGTTCTGCTGGTGTACGCTTCAGGATGGGAAGCTCATCCTTGAGTTCTTTTTATAGTCCTTAAATCTTGGGGATTTAAACCCCTTTTTATGGAATCCCGAACTATTCTTCTGCTTCCATCCTTTGCGAGGTCATGTCCGAGGCCCAAGTTGTTCATAACAATATCTTGCCTTTCGGATAGTATCTTCTAGGATCTTTGGTTTGTCAAATTCAATCCTGCTTTGATAGTCCTTAGGTAGTCCACTGATGAATCGTTGCACCTTTTCCTTTTCTTCTTTTATGTAGGGTACATACCTCAACAACTCGAGGAATCTACTGACATATTCCTCTATGGTGAGTTGCCTCAGCTTGAGTTCATAGAATTCTTTATCCTTTTCGTCGAAGTATTTTTTCGACAGATATTTCTTCCTAAAGTATTTCTCAAATCATTCCCAAGACAGGTCTTTTTCGTGAATCCCTTTTACGTTCTTAAGGTCTTCCCACCAAATGGAATCCTTTCCATTCAAGTTGAAGGTGGCTACTCGGGCCTTCAAGTTTTCTGAGAAATCATGGGCTCTGAAATACTTCTTTAGTCCAAGCAGCCAGGCCTCTTCTTCCTCCCCTTTCTTTATTTCACCGTTGAAGGAGGGTGGTTTGGCCTTCTTGAAMTCTTCGAGATTATGACTCTTGGAAAGTTTCTKCTTCTTTCRTTTTTTTCGGGAATGAGAACTAGTTCTGCTGCTAGAAGATCCCTTCGAGTCGCCAACTTCCTTTCCAGAAGAATTGTCCGACGCTTTTCCCTTATCTCTGGGGTGGACCTTTCTCAAGGTTCTCCTCTTAGTGTGGCCACTGACATGACCATGTTTATGTATCTCAGGTTCATGTTGTAGTTGTCTTTGTATGTCTGATAAGCTCTGCAGCAAAACCGCATTAATTTTCATTTGCTTCTCTTGCTCTTTTATCATCCTCTCATTGTTATCCTTGTAGCTCTGCAATTCGACCATGAGGCTCCTCACAGTCTCAGCTAGATATGGAGGGGTCCCTACCACCCTCCTTTCGTCAGACTCTTCATCTCTATTGTGGGAGCCCTCCCCCACTTCATGGTGATTCACCATTCTATACGTCTGTAATTTCCCGCGGTTTATATTCTGCTTGTGTGCAAAAGAAAAACGCTGGTTGTTAGTCAATATTTATATTCATTTATGACCAGTACATAATTCCTATTTTTCACATGCGCACACACAATAGGAGTTTTCATTCTTAACTTGGAATTTTAATTGAGGGGGGTCAAGATAAAGAGTTACTCCTTTTAACAGTACTCCGAATGGGGTTTCTGCGAAATACGTTCATGAGCCCAGGCAGGCCAAGTGTTGTAACCATGCTTTGATACCAATTTGTCACACACCCACTACGGGAACTAATATTTTTTGGCTTTTTCCTTCTTTTCACCGAGGAACAGAATCCCCGAATTTCTATGGGGCCTGATGCAGACCCTACCATCCTTTATCCTTACCCATGTGATCGTTGGCTATGACCATGGACTTTATCGGAGGGGCGTTTCTAAATTTTTTGATTCGGGAAATCACAAGGCATGTGTTCCCTTGCTCTCTTGTCTCTCGAAGAGCCGAAATCCGAAAGGGGCTAACGGTATTGTCACATCTAGAAATGCCTCAGATTAAAACCTGGCATCCCACCTTTTGGAGTTTCGCGTACCAGGTTTTTGCGGTAGAAGAGGACAAGGGGTTCGTACCCTTCGGTTTTCCGGGTGACAAAACACCAAAAACCAAATCTACATGCGCTAAGCCGTGTACCAGTGACTTGCCTTTAGATATCCTGAGTGCCAAAATACCGAGACATAAGGACTTATCCACGCTATTATTATTATTTTGGGGTTTCGCAAGTCGGGGTTTCACGACCGACGAGTACAAGGGAACTGACCCTTGGGTTTCCCGGGTGACGAAACACCGAAACATCCAAACTCTAGACACATTGTGTCATTTCAAGGTTTCGCAAGTCGGGATTTCGGGACTGGCGAGTACAAGAGACTTTCCCTTAGATATCCCAGGTGTTGAAACATCGAAACATTGTATCTCCTCTGCTCTATTATCATTTCGAGGTCTCGCAAGTCAGGATTTCAGGATATGCGATGACAAGAGGTCTCGCATCTGGGTTTCCTGGGAGCCGAAACTCCGAAGCTCATGTATATACGCTACGCTCGTTTCGAGTTTTCGCAAGTTGGGATTTCGCGATGTGCGATGACAAGAAGTCTCGCATCTGATTTTCCCGGGAGCCGAAACTCCAAAACGCCGATATATATATAGACACACACACACACACACACACAATGCTAAGTTCATTTTGGGGTTTCTCAAGTCAGGATTTTGCAACTAGCTAATACAAGGAACAGACCCTTAGGATTCTCGGGTGCCGAAATGCCGACACATCAAACTCTAGCCACGCTATTATCATTTCAGGGTTTCGTAAGTCAGGATTTCGGGACTGGCGAGTAGAAGAGACTTTCCCTTAGATATCTCAGATGCCGAAACACCGTATCTCCTCCGCTCTATTATCATTTTGGGGTCTCGCAAGTCGATATTTCGGGATATGCGATGACAAGAGGTCTCACATCTGGGTTTCCCGAGAGCCGAAACTCCGAAGCTCATGTATATACACTATGCTCGTTTCGGGGTTTCACAAGTCGGGATTTCACGATGTGCGATGACAAGAAGTCTCGCATCTGAGTTTCCTGGGAGCCGAAACTCCGAAACGTCGATATATATATATATATACACACACACACAATGCTAAGTTCATTTCAGGGTTTTGCAAGTCGGGATTTCGCAACTAGCGATTACAAGGGAACTCACCCTTAGGTATCCCGGGTACCGAAACACCGAAACATCAAGACTCTAATCCACACTGGACCTTTTTGGGGTTTCATACTTCGGGATTTCATGACTAGCGATTACAAGAGAACTTACCCTTAGGTATCCTGGGTGTCGAAACATGGAAACATCAAGACTCTAATCCATGCTATACCTTTTCGGGGTTTCATACTTCGGGATTTTGTGACTAGCGATTACAAGAGAACTTACCCTTAGGTATCCCGAGTGCAAAAACAATGAAACACCAAAACTTAGGGAACCATTCTTTCTGGTGTAGGATTTCCAAACTTAGGCCATAAAATCCTCCAATGGATCCTTGGGTAATTATCACCAGGCTGGGTGACCTAACGAAAGGGTCTTCTTAAATTATCGAGCTATGAACTCTGTGACAAGGGTGAGGTAAGCTTAAATACTTACTTAAAACTGGTAGTCCCTTCCAGAAACTCACTCCGGCTCTAGAATATGATGGAACTTCCCAGAAGGAGGTGCCTTCGGGAAACCAAACCAGGGCATATTAGGGGTCGTGAGCATGGGACAACTCTCTAGGGGACGAGCTTGAATCTGAACTTATACATTCTATACGTAAATTGATTTTAGTCATATAAGTATAAGCACACATTCATTGTTGTTGATCGAAACACCAGGCAAACACTTATATATAGAAATCAATCATTTATAAGTGTGAAAACATGAGCATGCATCCATTATATTTAATTCAAGATGCGATATGTAAACACTTATCAGAAAGAACACCAAATGTGGCATGACTGCTGAGAGGGGTGCTCGTTTCCATCCAATCGCAGGCTTGGCGACTCCAAATGGATTTACCACTAACCACCCCCGAGATAGACCACGATGCTTTGAGACTCAGTCTCTTACTTCCCGCTCGTCGGAAGTCCAAGACGAAGGTTACTCTCCTTCTCCTCTGCTCATGACTCCCTATATTTTTTCGGAGTTCCTCTGGTTCTCCTTCCATGATCCCCTTCGCATGCCCCTTCCACACACTTCCTTCCTTGCTTTTTCCTGCAAGGTTGCATGTGCCGCAAATTCCCCCATAGTGGTCAGGTCTGAGGGCTTCTACGGATGGGAGGTTCACCCCCATCCCCTCATTAACTCATGAGGAGCCTCGCCACCTACCATCCTGGCGAGTAATTCATTCCAGGGCTAGAGAGCAGCTTTGGTCTTTGAGACAATAAAGACCAACAGAGTATTGGTTTAGTGGAAGTTAACGCACCATTCCAGGTGCCTTCCACCACCTTTCATCAACCATCGTGGTATCTTTTTCAGCACATCCCCCTCTCAACAGTCATGCAACATATATATACACNTTTTTCGTGAATCCCTTTTACGTTCTTAAGGTCTTCCCACCAAATGGAAGCCTTTCCATTCAAGTTGAAGGTGGCTACTCGGGCCTTCAAGTTTTCTGAGAAATCATGGACTTTGAAATACTTATTTAGTCCAAGCAGCCAGGCCTCCACTTCCTCTCCTTTCTTTATTTCACCGTCGAAGGAGGGTGGTTTGGCCTTCTTGAACTCTTCGAGATTATGACTCTTTGAAAGTTTCTGCTTCTTTTGTTTTCTTCACGAATGAGAACTAGTTCTGCTACTAGAAGATCCCTCCGAGTCGCCAGCTTCCTTTGCTGAAGAATTGTCCGACGCTTGACCCTTATCTCTGGGGTGTAACTTTCTCGAGGTGCTCCTCTCAGTGTTGCCACTGACATGACCATGTTTTTGTATCTCAGGTTCATGTTGCAATTTTCCTTGTATGTATGATAAGATCTGCAAGAAAACCACATTAATTTTTGTTTGCTTCTCTTGCTCTTTTATCATCCTCTCGTTGTCGTCCTTGCAACTCTTCAATTCAACCATGAGGCTCCTCATAGTCTCAACTAGATCTGGAGGGGTCCCTATCGCCCTCCTTTCATCAGACTCTTCGTCTCTATTGTGGGAGCCCTCCCCTACTTCATGGTGAGCCACCATTCTATACGTCTGTAATTTCCCGCGGTTGATCTTCCGCTTGTGTGCAAAAGAAAAACACTGGTTGTTAGTCAATATTTATATTCATTTATGACCAATACATAATTCCTATTTTTCACATGCACACACACTATAGGAGTTTTCATTCTTAACTTGGAATTTTAATTGAGGGGGGTCAAGATAAAGAGTTACTCCTTTTAACAATACTCTGAATGGGGTTTCTGCGCAATCCATTCATGAGCCTAGGTAGGCCAAGTGTTGTAACCATGCTTTGATACCAATTTTTCACACACCCACTACGAGAACTAATATTTTTTGGCTTTTTCCTTCTTTTCACCGAGGAACAAAATCCCTGAATTCCTATGGGGCCTGATGCAGACCCTACCATCCTTTATCCTTACCCATATGATTGTTGGCTATGACCATGGACCTTATCGGAGGGGCATTTCCAGCTTTCGCGATTCAGGAAATCGCAAGGCATGTGTTCCCTTGCTCTCTTGTCTCTCGAAGAGCCGAAATCTGAAAGGGATTAACGATATTGTCACATCTAGCAATGCCTGGGATTAAAACCTGGCATCCCACCTTTCAGAGTTTTGCGTACCGGGTTTTCGTGGTAGAAGAGGACGAGGGGTTCGTACCCTTCAGTTTTTTGAGTGCCGAAACACCGAAAACCAAATCTACATGCGCTAAGCCATATCGGGATTTTACAAGCCGAGAATTTGGGACTAGCGTGTACCAGTGACTTGCCTTTAGATATCCTGGGTGTTGAAACACCGAGACATTAGGACTTATCCATGTTGTTATTATTATTTCGGGGTTTCTCAAGTCGGGGTTTCGCGACCAACGAGTACAAGGGAACTGACCCTTGGGTTTCTCGGGTGCTGAAACACCGAAACATCCAAATTTTAGATACACTGTGTCATTCCAAGGTTTCGCAAGTCGAGATTTTGGGACTGGCGAGTACAAGAGACTTGCCCTTAGATATCCCGTGTGTCGAAACACTGAAACACCATATCTCCTCCGCTCTATTATCATTTTGGGGTCTCGCAAGTCAGGATTTCGGGATATGTGATGACAAGAGGTCTCCCATCTGGGTTTCCTGGGACCCGAAACTCCGAAGCTCATGCATATACGCTAGGCTCGTTTCGGGGCTCCGCAAGTCGGGATTTCGTGATGTGCGATGACAAGAAGTCTCGCATCTGAGTTTCCCAGGAGTCGAAACTCCGAAACATCGATATATATATATATATATATATACACAATGTTAAGTTCATTTCGGGGTTTCGCAAGTCGGGATTTCGCAACTGGAGAATACAAGAAACTGACCCTTAGGATTCCCGGGTGCTGAAACACTGACACATCAAACTCTAACCAGACTATTATCATTTCGGGGTTTCGCAAGTCGGGATTTCGGGACTAGCAAGTACAAGAGACTTGCCCTTAGATATCCCGGGTGCCAAAACACCGAAACACCATATCTCCTCCGCTCTATTATCATTTCGGGGTCTTGCAAGTCAGGATTTCAGGATATGCAATGACAAGAGGTCTCACATCTGGGTTTCCCGGGAGCCGAAACTTCGAAGCTCATGTATATACGCTACCCTCGTTTCGGGGTTTCGCATGTCGGGATTTCACGATGTGCGATGACAAGAAGTCTCGCATCTGAGTTTCACAGGAACCGAAACTCTGAAACGCCGATATATATATATATATATATATACAATGCTAAGTTCATTTCGGGGTTTCGCAAGTCGGGATTTCACAACTAGCGATTACAAGGGAACTTACCCTTAGGTATCCCGGGTGTCGAAACACCGAAACATCAAGACTCTAATCCAAAATAGACCTTTTCGGGGTTTCATACTTCGGGATTTCACGACTAGCGATTAGAAGAGAACTTACCCTTAGGTATTCTGGGTGCCAAAAAACTTAAACATCAAGACTCTAATCCATGCTAGACCTTTTCGGGGTTTCATACTTCAGGATTTCGTGACTAGCGATTACAAGAGAACTTACCCTTAGGTATCCCGGGTGCCAAAACACCAAAACTTAGGGAACCATTCTTTCTAGTGCAGGATTTCCAAACTTAGGCCATAAAATCCTCCAACGGATCCTTGGGTAATTATCACTAGGCTGGGTGACCTGATGGAAGGGTCTTCTTAAATTATCAAGCTATGAACTCTATGATAGGGGTGAGGTAAGCTTAAATACTTACTTAAAAATGGTAGTCCCTTCTAGAAACTCACTTCGGCTCTAGAATATGATGGAACTTCCCAGAAGGAGGTGCCTTCGGCAAAACAAAC
>JZKD02S0419514.1:0-17938 GCA_000966675.3 Picea glauca | reverse complement strand
TCCTCTCCCAAGGATGCGCCTCTCTCTCTCTTCCTTCTTCCGACAACTGGTAACTGTAGCTTCCTTCAATACTTGCGCACTAGATGAGTGAGCTGAGTGTGTGTCTAAATGAGGCACCGACCTCTCTTATTTATACAATTCTGGCATGTGTGGAAGTGTCTCTTCACTGGCAGGGCCGACTTCTTCTTCTGGGTTGTTATAACCACCTTTAATATATTTTGGGGCCTCTTTAATATATTCTAGGGCCGACTTCTTATTTAGCCTATTACAATTAGGGTTGACCAATCCGCAAAAGGGGATCTGGTCATTTACAATACCCGACATGATCAATCCACAAAAGGGGATCTGGTCATTTACGATACCCGACATGATCAATCCACAAAAGGGGATTGATCTAATCAATAATAAATATATTTGATCTTTATCCACAAAAGGGGATAAGAATATTCTTTGTAGTTACACAATATTTTAACAACAACATGCGACACCTAGCCCAAGTAAGAGCCTAATTATTCCATCTTTGTCAAGAAGTGGTGTTAGGTGTTCTCACTCTCCTCCTTCTAAGTCTTCATCATATGGAGATATCTTGGTTGGTGAAAACAACACAAAGAGGCTAAAGAAAACAATCCTTGGTGATTTATTTAATGGTGTTAATCTTTTGGTGCACTTTGGAACCTCAAAGGAAGTAAGCTAGAGATAGAATATGTGTTAGGTGTATGTTGCAAGTGACCTCATGGAATGTTCAAGGCTTAAATGACCCTAGAAGGAAATGTATTGTCCACTAGTTGCTGACTTCCTTGGGTGGGACATATGTGATTTGTTTGCATGAATTCAAAGAATGGGCTTTATGTTGTGCATGGACCTATCTATTATTTGGTCGAGAGATAAGTAGTTTTTTCTAACCATTCTAATGTGAAAGGAGGGGTTTTTATTTTGGTTTATCCCAATTGTGTTGATGCAATTGTTGATTCCGACATTAATCCCTTGCAGTGAATAGTTTGGGTTATGCTTAAATTAGACAATCATCTCCTTAGAATATACAACCTATATGCCTATAATAACTTTGGAGAAAGGGAAGCCTTCTAGTGTTGGATTGTTGATGAGATTCTTGATGCACTGCCACTCCTCTATGATGATTTTAACATGGAGGAATATTATGAAGACAAAGATGGAGTATTTTTGGTCTATCAGCCCTCTAGTGTGAAAGAAGCTTGGATGGCTATTAAAACTTTCCATGGGATGTATGATCCCAATTAGAATTTCAAGGAACAATATATGGAACCTTGGTTTACCTGGACCAACTTTCATAAGGGTGCTTAGTTGAATTTATCAATGCCTATATATATCCCTTCTATCTAATAATAAATAATTTTGTTTTGATGTGAATGGTGGACAACTTTTGCAAGTGGTTTCCTCATCCACTCTTTCAAATCATTAGCCAGTTTGGTTTTCAGTTTCATGGGGTGCATAGAAAATGCATTGCCAAGAACTTGCTACATCCTCAATGTTTCCCATTTATAGAACCATGGATTCCTTGCATGCATTTGCATTGTGGAATTTGGTCCCTAGGTTACATGGAGCCTCAGGCTAGATCTATTGGTACCATTCACATACTATGGCCTTTCTCAAGGCCCACGACTATCAAATATCCTAAATTCAAAGGCATTGTAACAAGGTTGTGCGAGAAGAACTAGAAGGGATGCAAAAGGATTTGGTTTGATCCCCCTATGATGAAGATAAGAAAATGCATGCGGCGGAGTTACAACATCTGCTCTAGGAGGATGTTGTTTTCCAAGTGAAAGGTTCCCAAATTCATGTGTGACTCCATTGGATTAAAATAGGTGATCGAATCACTAAAGAAATTTTCAAATATTTAGCCTCCAAAGAGGTAAGTGAGTGCATCCCAACACTCAAAAAATCTCATGGATGCATCACTAGTGCTAAATCCATTAAAGCTTAGTTTGTTGAGTACACCATAATGGTTATTCAAGCCCCATCTCCCTTTAAAAGAAAGGTGGGAAACTACTCATAAATGCATGGATCTTACTCGTAAAAGTTTAGAAGATTAACAACAAGCCTATGATGTGGTGTAATCACTTAATGAGCTCAAAGTCACTCTACATGAAATGGTAGATGATAAATCAAGTGGATTAGATGTTTTTCCATGTTAGTTTTACAAATCCACCCGATAATTTGTGGGGTCGAACCTGCTCAAAGTCTATCAGAAAGTTATTGGTTCTCAATCTCACATTTTAAATTAGGGTCTCATCAAATTCATCCCCAAGGATGGTGACTTAAATCTCGTTACTATTTGGAGGCCCATTACCCTACTTAAACTATCATACAAAATTTTGGCTTAGGCTTTGGCTCTGAGGATGAAACATATGCAATAAAAGATTATTCGACTTAATCAAACATGCTTCAATAAAGGGTGATAAATTTTGGACAACATCATAGTTTTATGGGAAGGGATGGAGTGGGATAACTACTCTGATCTTCATGCTTTATTTATTAAAATTGATTTTGAGAAAGATTATGACTAAGTCGAATTGCCTTTCATTTTGTCCATGTTGAAAGCACTATGGTTTAGGCCTTATTTTATTCATTGTGTGGAAACCATTTTTGTTTATGTGTTTGATTGTCTCTCTATCAATTATGGAAGATATAAAGTGAATAGTATGTTTCTCTCTATTGAGCATGGTTTCCTTTTGGTCCTAGCCTTCTATGCAATGACTACAAAATATCTTAGCTATCATTTCATCCACAATGTTAGTATGGGGTTGGTTTGGGCATTCCCTTAGTAGTACACATAAGCAATGACTCATGTGTACTACTCCTCTTTTTGGGTGTCATCACTTGCGACATATTCTCATATGGGAAGTGCCCTTTTCTCCTTACTCTGTAGAGGCTTCCTTTTCCGCCGCCGTCGTTGTCACCTCCTCCTATGCCTGTACTGAACCGCTTCGTGCCCTCATCTGTTATAAAAAATAGCTTCCTTATTTCTTATTTTAAAAAGATAACACTTCATTAAAGAATGATATAATAACACTTCATTAAAGATGATATCATTCTTTATATTTGTATAAAAAATAGTTTTCTTATTTCTTCCATAAGATATGGCAATTGCATCCTAAGTCAAGATAGCCACTCTTAAATATGAACAATATATTACATTGCCATGCAAATATGTTACATTTTTATATAATGCATAATAAAATAATTAAGCTGAAAGGCGTACACCTATTGACAATGGGCAGATTTAATAGGGTTTAGTGCTTAATAAGTTTTCTATGGACAAGATTAAATATGACTGGAATATTCTTAGTAGTTACACAAAATAAATGGTTGTGATTTCAATCATTAACTTCCTAGCTATTATAACGACGTCCATTTATGTGTTTACTTTTTTACATTTACCCAATCATATTTAAAAATTAATTTGATAGCTAACTGATTGCCACGTAAGTGATTAACAAAAATTAAAATATTAACACCAGATAAATGAAACTCAACCATTTATTTGTTAATCAATAATAAAATTTAATATATTCTTTTAAGGATTCGTTTCATCTTATCAGCCTTTCGACGTTCACCATAAACTATTTAACTGCTGTGCTAGTAATAAATACAATGGTTCTTAGGAATCCTTTTACTTCTACAAAAAATAAATAAATAAATTGAAATTAACAAAAATATATATAGACACATACTAAGTAAAATGCATTACATTTACCTTAGTGGATTAGTTTAATAAATCGTTGAGAAGTCATGGTTTCAAGTCTAGAGTCTTTTAAGTTAAGATTACATATATTATGTTGGTCTTTATCTGGAGTGCCATTTGTAAAATGTGAAGAAGCTTTTAGAGAATGTAAATGCCCTTTAAAATATTTTTCATAGAAAAAAAAAGTAAAATACATTATACTAGAATAGTAAAATTTAAATAAATATCTAAATAATTTAGATCCTTAGTTGTACCATAATTATTCATATTTAAATATTCAATGTTTTTTATTTTTATTTTTATCATTACCCTTCTCACTCATAGTGTTCTCTTTTTAGTTTCATGATTAGCCATTGAATTCTAATAAGAATGATGTTATGTTAGGGAAACTGATATTTGATCTCTCACTTCATTGCATAAGTTATCACCTAAAGTTATTGAAATTTGAATGTAAATATATTAAAAGAACACATAAATTCAAAGAATTAAGTTAAGTATTTCTTGCTTTTACCTTTTAATAAATTGATAAGTGATGAATTTACATTTTATACTCAAAGAAAGCATAATAATGTTTTTACAACAATTTAATCACAAATATTATTTTATAAGAAATTTTCAAATTCTTAATCTTCATAAAAATTAAGTTAAGTATTTCTTACTTTTGCCTTTTAATAAATTGATAATAAATTGATAAGTCATGGATTTACTTTTTATATTCAAAGAGAGCATAACATTGTTTTTACAACAATTTGATCATAAGTATTAATAATAAATTGATAAGTCATGGATTTACTTTTTATATTCAAAGAGAGTGTAACATTGTTTTTACAACAATTTGATCATAAGTATTATTTTATAAGAAATTTTCAAATTCTTAATCTTCATAAAAATTTGGATTGCATCTCAATATCACCCTTTTGGTCATGGTGTTCCCGTGCAATGACTAAAATATAAAACTAAGCCTTCACTCACTAATAAACAACACATACAAGTTAATGCATTAAACCACATCCACAATGGCTACTAAAACTACCTGAAACAAGTAACCATTAGCTTCATAAAATATAAATTATAATTTTTTATATTTAACATGCATTTCAAAGAAGAGTGATTGCAACATGCATTTCAAAGAAGAGTGATTGCAACATGCAATCACAAGTAAATTTAATATTTGAATTAATATTTGATTTTTAAAGACTATCATTTTTCAATCAATGATCTAGATTTCTATCTAAAGTCACATAATAGGAAAATACATCCTTACCAAATGTATTATATAAAACTAAAACTATAAGTCACCTAATTAAAGTATAAAACTAGGCCTTCACTCACCAATAAGCAACACATACAAGTTAATGCATTAAACCACATCCACAATGGCTACTAAAACTACCCCAAATAAATAACCATTAGCTTCATAAAATACAGAAGATTTAAATTTTTTATATTTAACATGCATTTCAAAGAAGAGTGATTGCAACATGCAACACAAGCAAATAAGTAAATATTGATTGAGTTAATATTTGATTTCTAAAGACTATTATTTTTCAATCAATGATCTAGATTTCTATCTAAAGTCACCTAATAAGAAAATACATCCTTACCAAATGTATCGTTTCCACACAGTTTTTTTTTATTTAACATGTCCTTTATTATTTTTTTTATTTTGTTGTCATTTAAAATGACATACAAATCAAGATGTGATGCTTCACTATGAATTAGGCATAAGACACACTATGCCCACTAATCCCCCAACAAGTTGCACTATAGTCACTCATAAATAGGCAAGGGTATGAACATCAAACAAGTTTCTTTGCTTGCAGTCAAGTATAAGTCTTCACTATGCCAAGTGATGCCTCGACAAAGTTGTCATGAAAACTACATGGACCTAGAATAGAAAATAAACCCATAAGATTGCAAGGTAGTATAATTAATAGTCATATAAAATAAGTTGCATATGGTGACCCCTCATCCTAATATACACATCTTCTTTGGTTAATGATGATCTCCCTATTTCCCCGAGTAACAACATGTTTGGGCACTCCCTAAGACATATGGACATACCCTTCAACCCTAACTTTACAAAGGTCACACAATGAAGAGATAGGATTCAATGACCATGTTAGTTTAATAGGTTCCTCCTAATTGAATGGCCAAAATGTGATAGTGAAAATAAGAAAACGAAAATTTGAAATTATGTACATGTAAAAAAAACCACAAAATCAAAATTGACTGAACGACATAGGATTAGATCAGATCATAGAAGGACAACTACTCCTAGTCAAATATTTTATACAAAGAGAACCTTGGTATAAGAAAAGGAGCATGATCTTGGACATGGGGTTTATAATCTATCTTGAAGTAATGGACGCACACAAGTAGTGTCTAGTGGGTGTATATGGAAGGAGTAAGTTAGTCTTGTAGGAAAACAAAGATCCTTCTTCAATACATTTCCTTCATAAATCCAACATAAAATTTGAAATTGCAAGGATTGATTGCATAATTGAAATATTGAGGTGATCCAATAGAAATAGAGGTTGGAGAATCCACAAGCAACATCAAATTGTGCAAAAATTCAATTTTTCATGACCTAAATTGTGATTTATCATTGTCAAACTCCATCGAGTTTTCGGATGGAAGGTTTCATTTGCTACAACATTAGACAACTCCTTTATAGAAGGGTAAATGTACGAGTCTAATAAATCTACACCCTAATCCCGAATTGGGTCAATGACCTTGCATGTGATCTATTTTTCAACTTCTGTGCAAGCCAAAAAGAGACATAGTAAGGATGCTCTTATCAAGAATCTAATGGATAAAACAATGGATGCAATTTTTTCAGACAATATTTTATAGTAGTTTGGTCCTAGGATATACCTAGGGTCAGTGCATGGATTGCACGTTATTCATTTTAACTCTTAGATGTTAAGAAGAGCATGATAGATGAGGAGGAAAAAGATGTAGAAGTCACTAGATTAATGCTTCCAAATCAATGAGCTACACGATCAACTATAAACTCAAATCTAGTATGCGTAAGTCACCTTGGTCAAGATTAATATCTTTAACATTTCCTAAAGTTTCATGTTCAAGCTCAAAGTAGGATGAAGATTCATAAAGAAATGCCTTTGATTTTGACCTTGAAAATTCATTTATAATGTTGATCTCTATCATGATAGAAACCTAGTCTTCCAAATCAAAATGATTTTCTATGGTATCTCATCTTGATTTGTACAGTTGAAGTTGTGTTTCAAGATGAGGGAAGGATAGTTCAAGTTCATGACTAGGAATCTCATCTTTAGTTTAGGTATCAATTGATAAATGGAAGTAATATTTTATTTTCTATGGGAAGAGATTCACTTGATTTTGATTTCTCTATAATGTGAGGATCCAAATATTTTATGTCATATGTACAAATCTATGAATATTGACTAAATTTCTCTCTGAATACTTGTCTTCTTCATGATTCGCGCTCAAAGTGAACAAAAGGCTACAACCACATCCATGGCCTTTGCACGGGGCCTCTCCATGCACTAGAAACAAGTGGACAAGATCATGGAAGAATACAAATGCATATTCTCCTCAACCACCAGGGTACCACTACACTTTCAGGTCAAGCATTTAATCGATCTAACACCTGGTACACCTCTACCCAATGAGATAGTCTATCGTCGCTATCTAATGTTAAATGAGGAAATCAAGTGACAAATCCAAGAGATGCTTCAAAAGGGGCACATATGACTCAACTCCTCACCAGGCACAAGCCCAATTGTACTCGTGCAAAAGAAAGAAGGGATTTGGCGACTCTGCATTGATTACAGGGCCCTAAGAAAATCATAGTCAGTAACCAATATCCAATTCCCTGAATTGATGACCTTCTTGACTAGCTCAAGAGAGACAAGTTTTTCAATAAGATTGACTTGAAGTCTGGCTACCACTAGGTCCCAATAGAACATATTGTTGTATGGAAGACTACTTTCAAGTCCAAAGACGGTCTTTTTGAATGGCTAGTAATTCCCTTTGGTTTGTGTTATCTCGCAAAATATCACTGCTAGGTTTTCAAATCTGAAGTGATAGAATGAGTCAAAAAAATTGTTTCTAAATTTTTTAGAGTACATTTGCTGGCCTATTTCTGGAATGTAAAATTGAAAAAATCATTCCTTCAGGTCTTGGCTTTCAAATTTTGATATTACAGTTTACAGTGGTTAAGTGGGTTTTCAAAACGACTAATTAACCACCGAACGCTGACCTTTTTGGTGGATAAGAGGCACATGGCATAAAGCTCTTAACCACTGAAAAACTTCTCACGTTCAAATTTAAAATCATCGTGTTCTCGCACGCGCCAAATGTTCATGTTTATCCAAAGGGTTGAGTTGTGATTTCATTTAAAGGTCATTCTCTTGAAATTTGCATGGAAAGGATGCGTGGAAGATTTGATTAATCCAGCGCAGCATCACAAGGTGCTCATCATCAGTCTCGGTTTTTACTTCCCCACAACATTGACCAGCTGTTAATATGAAAGATGCAAACACCCAAGATCAAGTGAGATGGTTTCTTAGGACTCTACACAGATCTGGAATGACTGCAAGAGCAGATGTTGTGATTATGTTTCCATGGAATCCTATTCCTATACAGATCTTGGGGGCGATTGACGAAGAGGAAAAAAGCTTGAGGCAAGATCCTTTTTCAAATGACTTGTTGGAACTGTTGTACGCTCAGTTAAAGAGGACGAGAAGGTTTGGAAGCAAAGGTGCAGCTTTGGAGGAACATTCAAAGCAACTATTCTTGGAGGTTTATGAATTGCGTCAAGCTAAGGAAGCAACTACTTATTCTCGAACTTGGAGAGGGCACGTGAAGAACCTGTTGGGCTACGCATGTTCTGTTTACTGTATCTACTAAATACTAAAGTCTTTACAGAGCGTTGACTTCAAAGATTTTCCAGAGGGGAAGTGGATCATCTACGAATGTTGTATTGTTTTTGTCAGATGGTCATTCTAAAATCTAAAGAAAAACCCCTTTTCTTTGTTTTCTTCTTCAATTCGTCAGCACAGTGGAATTTCTGTCCCGTGCTTTGGAAGTCTCGGTTCTCCTTTCTCTATTTCGAGGCCAATTTCAATAAAAATCACCCAAAATTCTTCCAATGTATTAAAGCCGAAGATTGTTCGATCCATAGAGGGAAATGATGGTGCGAAAACCATAGCAGTCGATGAAGACATTCCCATTGAAAAGAGATATCCTGCATTTCCAGCTGTCATTGATATCAATCAAATTCAGAATATTTTACCCCATAGATTTCCATTTTTACTTGTTGATCGAGTGGTGAAGTACCAACCTGGTGTGTCAATTGTTGCCATCAAGAATGTGACAATAAACGATAACTTTTTCCCTGGCCATTTCCCCGAGGGGCCAATTATGCCAGGAGTTCTTATGGTTGAGGCAATGGCACAGGTTGGAGGCTTTATGATGTTGCAACCTGAAGTGGGCGGTTCTATTGAGAATTTCTTTTTGCAGGAGTTGATAAGGTGAGGTTTACAAAACCCGTTGTGGCAGGAGACACATTGGTTATGCGCATGAATTTGGTGAAGTATCCAGGGACTAGAAAGAATGTTAAGCATCCAGATGACCAGTCTCTGATGACTTACAGGGGACATGCTATCTTGTGTACTCTTATCCGCTGCTACTTTTCTCCATCCTTCAGCACTGGGCAGAAATACATCTACACAGGATCCCATGATGGTTGTGTTTATGTTTAGGACGTGGTAACAAGAAAACTAGTCATGAAACTCAGCTATCATACTAAAACTGTGAGAGAATGCAGACCTACTGTGCAAACCTATCTTGAGAAAAGTCATCATCATTTGACAGCTGCAGAAGCAAAGGATATTGAAATTACAAATATAACATGGTTTTCCTTTGAACTAATGATGAGATTTATATACACAGGCAAATATATATGATATTGCCCAGTTATATCATGCAACTTCTTTAGGTCATATGTGTGTTCTGTACTTTTTGGAACACCATGAGCAGATGTCTAACCAGTGCTGGAATAACTCAGAACAAGCTCCAAAAGATCATTTTGAAGTACCTAGCAGGGGATCATCTGCTCTCAACTTTTGGGCATCACCATTTCATGGATTTGGACCAAATCACTGTAATGGCATGCATGTTTCTTCTTGTGGTCATGCTGTCTATCATGAATGCCTTGACTGTTATTTATCATCCCCGTGGAAGAGATATAACATCAGGATTATCTTTGAAAGGGGCACATTGTTGATCCAGATCAGGGTGAATTTCTATGCCCTGTTTGTCATCATCTTGCAAATTCAGTTTTGCCAGTACTTCCTCGTGAGCCAGCTGCAGATATATATATATAGCAACCATGCTATTCCAGCCAAGCACCATATAGTGTTTTAAGTCATGCTTATCCACAGCTCATTGAGGTGTATCACATTTGTCGAAAACTTGAAGGAGATAAATCAGGATTTGATCTTTGACATTATATTAGTTTGATTTGGTTCTATTTTTAGTATATTAGATCCAGTTTTCTAGGATCTGGAAACTGTTTGTAAAGGCTATAAATCCTGGGAATTCAGTCTGAGTAAGGGGGGAGGAAAAACACAGTCTGAGGACTATGGTTCAACTTTAGGGACTCTTAGCCACTTTGTACTCAAGCTTCTCATGTTCTTGTCAAATTAATACAAGCTCTTTTGCATATACATGTTCAGATCTACATTTTCCTTTCTATTCTATACTTGTACTTGGATGTTTCATTCACGTTTGTTCTATTTACCTAATACCAGATAGCTGTCATCCTATCTCTGTATTGATAATTAGAATTGCAAGTATATTATCCTTGTTATGACTAGCCATTCATATATAAGTGTTTTAGGTATGAATCTGCCAGCATAGTGAGAATTCTTCATCTTTTCACCTATATTGCAAACCCTCTGAACAGTGATAGTTAGAAGCCTTTTTTATTTGGTTGAGTTTATGCATGTCTTGAGTGGATGAGGTCTTATTTAGTCATCTGAATTGATTCCATTTCCCAAACATTATTAAACATTTAAGTTACCAAGCTCATTCCCATTACAGTCAGGGAAAGACTCTTGGAGTGATAACAAATTGGCGCCGTTTCCGGGGATACGAAAGTGAAAGCAGAGTTTCCCTGGGAGAACGACATAGATTTGTTTCTTGATGGCAAACAAGAGATAGACATTAGAATCAACTGTAATATTTTGCCCAGCGAATCCACGTTCAAGACTCCACTGGGGAGGATCCAACTGATAGAAGATGAAGAGGCTGAATTCAAAATCTAGGTACCATTTCATCAGTTTATTGTACGAACTACTGTTATTCTTTATCAGCTCTTTTATACTTTTTCCTTCACATGTTAAAATAATTATCCTTTGTTTTGTATACTCCAAATATTATCAGCCATCTTTTATAAGTCCATATTTAGAAGAGGAAATCTTGCAGCCTCCTTATGTTGTTGATGTTGATCCTATTTCTTTCCCTCAGCCTGTCCATAAAGATGAGATTTGCATACAAATCTCTCTTGAAACTGATCAGCCTTGTAACCATGAGAATGATGAATTTGAATCTAAATCATCTCAAATTTCATTATTTTCACCTATTTCTCCTGAACCTTGTCATCAGCTCGTTAAACCTTGTTTTCAGCCCACAAAATTTCAGTCTAAGATTAGACAAAGGGTGTTTAAACCTCTCAAGCTACCAACTCATCTTCATCCTTATCCTCCATATTTTGTTGAGTACCTTCCTCATTTTACCGGAGAGAGTCATGCTTCAACTGAAAAACATTTGGAGGCTTTTGAAAATTTTATTGATAATCTGGAAATTGTTCATGAAGATATTGTTATGAGATTATTTTCTAAATCTCTAACTAGAGAAGTTGCTTTATGGTTTAGACTTTTGGAAACTGGTTCAATCGGTTCATGGACTGATTTCTATTATGTTTTTTCAAAACATTGGGGTGAGAATAAATGTCTTGATCAGTACCTTGACGATTTTTGTACTTTGAAGAGAGAGAAGGAAGAATCTTTGACAGTTTTCAACAGAAGGTTCCATAGGACATATTATGACATCCCATTGGAGATTCGACCTACTGAGATTGCTGCCATGTTATACTATCTTATGGCTCAGCATAATGAACTTGTCCTTCTCTTGGTAGAAAGGAAGTCTTCATCATTAGGGAACTTGTTTGAAGACGCTCAAGAGGTGGAGGAGAACATCCGTGCTTCCAAGAGGATCCGACAACAGGTTGACTTTGAAAATCTGTTTGCACATGAGCAAAAACAATGTCAGTATGATTCACATTTTGAGCAGGGAGGTAATGAGTGTGAAGTAGATTTAGAACAACATAAAGCATATGAGCTTATTTCAGATTCGGATCTGAATTCGTCAACATTGGCAGAATGTTCTAGAGAAAGGTATGAATGTGAATTTTATGATCAGTTTGCAAACCAAGTTGAACCTATGGGAACCAGTGATTGCATAGGCAATTATATATTCTTAGCTAATCTTAATTCATATGATTTTAACACTGTTTTATCATCATCTTCCGAGAACTTTTCTAAAGAGGAAGTTGTGATGATTGATGATCAAAATCTGAGATCAAGGGAACAAGAAGGTGATCATTTTTCCAGCAAAGGAACAACCATGGTTGAGCAGGAGAGAAATGAGGTTGGAGCATATTTGGGACAACAACCAACATGTAAGTTCAATTCAGTTTCAGGGTCAGATTCTTCAGTATGTGCAGAGTATTCCAGAGACATGTATGAGTATGAAGTTTATGATCAGTTTGTAAATCAGAATGAGCCTATGATAACCAATGATTATATAGGCAACTACATGTTGTTAGCTGATCAAAATCCATATGATGTAAAACCTATTCTTTCATCATCTTGTGTGCATTTGTCTAAGGAATAAATTACAATCATTGATGATCAATCGTTGATCTCAAGAGGACAAGAAGATGATCAGTCCTCTTGTAGAGAAACAATCATGGCTGAGCAACAGACTACCATGGACGTGCAGATGTTTCCCGAGGAGCAACATGTTTCTTATCTTATTTTTAAAGACCCAGTAGCAACATTTATGGAGTTATATTTTTCAGAAAGCTGGAAAGATTCGTATTTCTTTAACTCGTCTGAGTTTCTGGGTAAGTATGATTTTCTGAATAGCTCCTGTTCACTGTGGTTCCATGTTCAACATCATTTGCTAATCAGTAATAAAGACAAGATTTCTTTAGTGTTCAAATTGCTTGGATGGCTACTATGGAAATGAACATTCACTTAACAAATGACATAGCTGGTTAGTGTAGGAGTAGGAAATAAGCTCACTGCCCGAGCATTTCCTTATTACAACAGAAATAATAGTTAACATTGGTTGAATAAAGGCAGGTTTTGAAGGTATTCAAAGACCAGTTGCACAGAGCTTGAGAGTTTTCAGAGATTGGTTTCACAGGCTAATTGACTCCATGCCCAATGCCAAAGGCAGCCAAATGACTCCATGCCCAACATAAAAGGCTATTGAAACTACTAGGTTCTTGGAAACCTCGTTGGAAGGTCCCCATCCCAGATGGAGCCAGATGTTATCTCCCAAAATAGAACTGCTAGGTTTTCAAATCTGAAGTGATAGACATTTTGGCATGGAAAATATTGTGGAAATACTACAGAATCATTTCTATTGGCCAAACTTGTGCCAGGACGTCAACAAGTATATCAAGTCCTACTTTGCCTATATTATTTCCAAACCAACCACTATGAAGTAAGGCTTGTACATCCCTCTGCCTACTCCCAATAGGCTATGGGAATCCATCTCGATGGAATAAATTTCGGTCCTTCCTTCAACCAAATAGGGAAATGACTATGTTTTTATGGTGGTTGATTGGTTTTCTAAGATGGCCACTCTAACAGACTACAACATGAATATCACAGTGGAGGCCACTACCAAGTCTTATTTGAACAAGTGTGGGTACACTTCAGGATACTAAAAACCATCATTTCAGATCGGGACAGCAGGTTCCTAAGTACATTTTGGTCCATCCTCTGGTCATTGTTGGACACCAAGCTCACCAAATACACCGCCTTCCACCACAGACTGATGGCCAGACAGAGGTTGTCAAAATAATAATTGTGCATATATTGTGCATGTACAACTCCAAACATCTATGCACATGGTATGAGTGTCTCCTCTATGCTCAACACAATTACAACAAATACCTTCATATCTGGATCGACCACAGTCCCTTTAAGGTGGGGTTGGGATTTCAACCATTGGGACCCATTGATTTCGTGTTTCCCCTTGCATCCACACAAGAAAAATAATCCCATGCACAATATGAGGCCGAAAATCCAACAAGTTTATTGAACAAATTCAATACATTCGGAAACAGGTCCATGATATTTTATAAAAATACAATGCTAAGTAAAAACAGAGCCATGATCAACACTGAGTCTCGCATAAGTTTCGCGTGGGAGAGAAGGTCTAGTTTCATTTGAATAAAGAGCGCCTTACAGGACCCCATGTGAAGCTTTATCCACTTTTCTATGGACCTTACGCCATCACCAAGGTTGTGGGTGACAATGCTTTTGAGTTAAGTATTCCCCCCTTCCTTGGCATGCACCCATTGTTCAATGTGGACCTCCTTCGACCATACTTCCCACCATTATTGGGCACATCAGAGATTACAAATCAATTGACATCAACATAGCTCAACCTTGACTACATGAAATAGGTAGGATTTGATAATATCAGGGACACTCATATTAAGGGCACTCACCAATATAGGATCTAGCTTTATCGGGTTGTCAGAGTAGGGAAACTCCTGCACCAAGGCAAGTGGCTCACCCTCGGCCAAGTTCAATAGAAATTTCCCCATTTGATGGGGGTGCTCAATGTAATGGATACCATTACTTCCTAAGGGAGGAGGACTGATCTAGGTGGATATCATTGGCCACCCACCTATTCCACTAGGTCAAAGAACAGTTTCTATTTTGGCAGTTTATTTAAAGTTTTTCGGGTCCCAAACTGTTAGAAAAATAGGATCGTGGAGCAATAAAATAAAATAAATGTGGAAATAAAACACATAAGATACATGATACAATAGAGACACAGATATACGTGGTTCACCCAGTGTGGGCTACATCCACCAGAGAAATTTCCAAGTCCTTCCTTTATTATTATACAACAAATGAGGGGATACAACCTACAACAAACCCGTTGTAACTTCCTCTTCGTTCCCTCATAGTCTCCTATCTAAGAATACAATATTCGCTATCATACACAACCAAAATACATTTCCCTCATAAGAGAGGGTTTCCTTCTAGGGGAAAAAACCCTAACATAACTTCTACCGTTAGATTTGCGACCTTATAATGAACGGTCCAGATTTATAATGAAATTACAATATACTTTTACAAGGCATTTTTTCCTTTGGGGGCTTTGCCCCCGAACTCCCATCGAGGGACACTGCAAATTTTCCCCATCTCATATGACCAGAGATCAAAGAAAATTTGTCAGCTTGAAGAAAAAGGGTGGAAATGTTGCATTTGGAGATGACTCATCTACCAAAATACTTGGAAAAGGAATTGTACAGCTTGGAAGTGAAAATGTAAAAGCAAGAAAAGTCCTATTGGTTGAATATTTGAAGCATAATCTCCTCAGTGTCAACAAAATATGTGATCAAGGATACACTCTTACGTTTGACTCCCGAAAATGTAAAATCAGAGAAAATAANATGGTTTGAGTATAATTTGAAAAAGGTTTTAAATTGTATTAGATACTGATTCACCCCCCTCTTAGTATCAACAATTAGAAGAGACCGCATCAAATTCACCTAGCGGAGGAGGAGATGACGAAGTAGACAAAGAAGAGAAAGAAGGGGAAGAAGGCAAGAACAAGTAGGGAAAAGTAACGCCACCTAGGAACCCCCTTGAAGAGGCAGAGAAACCTAAGAAAAGAAAGGTTTCCCCCACAAAACCTAAATCGCGAAAAAATTCCAAAGCGAGTAAGCCAAAGTTGCAGACCGTGCTCATGGTCGATGACTTCGATGTCATTATCGTAGTTGTATCCGATGCATTGGAATGTATTTTGCAGAGAATTGAAGCCAAACAAGAAGGCATGTATGATAGCATTGAGATAGAGCTAAGAGGTGTACAACAATCCCTTCACTCCAGCCGCACAGTACATGCCGTGCCCCTGCCACCAGAAGAACCAGATTTGGGAGATGAGGCTGCCCAACTCCGCAGAATAGATGACGCGACCGAAGCTCACCTTTGTCGCATGTAGGAAGAGAAAGAAAAAGCCACAATGGGCCTGAAGCAAGCACAAGAGGAAATCATAGAGCAACGTCGAGTTGCGCAGTAGGAAAAGGACGACCTACAAACCAAGTTCAAAGAAAATAAAGCACAAATCCAGCATGAGAAAGAACAACTGCTTGCAGAGCAGGTCAGAATTAAAGAAGCAGTCAACAACACACTTCTCTCTATGACAGGCTTGGAGCAGATGGAGGATGACCCGGTGGAGAGTCAAGTGGTGAAGCTTGTGGAATCCATTCAACAACTTCAACAGAGGGTCGCAGAACTAGAGCTACAAACAGTGTCAAGCACTCCACAGGAAGTGTGAGACCAGAGAGAAGCAACTGTTCGAAGCGTAGTTGAAAGGATCAAAACATCAGCTGTGGAATGTAAACAACTAAGCAGTCACAATGCGCAGACTTATGAGCGCCTTACCGAGGACCCTGAACTGAAGACACTGGAGTCGCAGCTCCAGGAAGCAAAGCAACAAGCAGCAACAGTACAAGCGTAGTTGAAACTCCTGTCAACAGTTGAGAGGATGAAAAGATCCCAAGAAAAACACACGTCTCAACAACAGGTCCATTCCATACAAAGAAAAGTCATGGAAGTGACTCAAAAGCTCCAGCCAGTCTAGGATGCAACTTGCCTACTTTTTGAGGAGATTGAAGGCCGAGGAGAAGAGTTAGAAAAAGTAGTCACTTCGGTATAACAACGCTTAGAGGGACCTTTGAATGAGGAAATTATTCAAGAGTTCGTCGAGTAGGAGGCCTTGGGACAACAACAGGTTGAAGCAGCTTGAGCCAAGCTCGAAGCTTTTGAGGTAGAGTTACCCAGACCAGAGTGACTCAGGATGAGTCACAGGTGAGTGTTGGGGGCCTGTTGGACCTTGCCCAAGTTTTGGAGATCCTTGGTCATGCTTGACCTCTTTTGGGACTTTGACAGGCTAGTCGAAGGCGAAGAGAAAGTCGAAGTGGAGATCATAGAATCTCGACACCTTTTTTAGGGTAGTTTTGGGATCAGGGTTTATGTAACGGGTATGGGATGTCGACCCATGAATTTACCCATGTTTGGGCCCATTTTGTAATGTATAAATAGATATCTAGGCAATCTAGGAAGGGGAAAATGTGCTAAGTGCGAATAGTTGTGCATGCTATGTGTTAAGGACTTGCAGAGCTAAGTGTAAGTGATTGTAAGAAGCTTGTGCATAGACTGTAACAAGGCTTTGTGCTTAAACCTAGGTCGGGGAAGGAGGATCTGGCGAGGAGTGCGCAGATCTCCTGTCCTATGCAGAGTGGGTTCTGAGGCTTTGTGCATGTAAGAAGATTGACATAAGATAATAAAGAAGACAAAGAGTTGGTGGACGTAGACCCACACTGGGGTGAACCACATATATCTTGTGTTGTGGTTTCTTTGTGCATTATGGTTGTATGTTAGTGATGTGATTTATGCTTAGTGTTGATATCGTTATATATGATGCATCTGGTATGATAGCTTAGTGCTTAGTAATGTGAATGAATGCTAGATATGATCTTTTTCCATATGCTGAGTTCTTAGATGTGTTAGATCTGGTAGAATATTGTGTTATCCTGTAATTATGGTTTGGATCTGCGATGTGGATAAGGGTTAATTAATGATGAATGTTAATTGCTAAGTGCTTTGTTAAGTGGTATAGTCACAGATCTGTGTCCCAACTAGGTTGCAGACATTTGAGTTCTGCAACCACCCCTACCTCTACCTCGGGTGAGACTTCATTTGCTTCGCAGGTGTTACCGAAAGGGCCGGTAGTGTTAATGTTTATGCCATTATTATAGTTCTTTGTATTTCAATAGATAAGAGCATAATAAGAACAAGATCACTGAGAAATACACATTCACAAGAGACACAACATTTATCCTGGGAA
>JZKD02S0419437.1:0-17940 GCA_000966675.3 Picea glauca | reverse complement strand
ATATATATATATATATATATATATATATATATATATATATATATATATATATATATATATATATATATATATATATATATATATATATATATATATATATATATATATTATAACCAACACCGAAAAGGGGAGGCCCACGGGCTTGACCCCGTGACCTCCCCCTTTATCTACGCCTTAACAAATGCTCCGCCAACCACTAGGCCAAACGACCTCCGTTGATTTCAAAGCCTGAATTTTTACTTAAAAAATTGAATTCGCCTAGTGCAGAAAGATAGGTGCATGCTGGTACAGTCAGACATGTTTTACGAGGTAATTTTTGGGAATTAATTGCAGGTTGCAGTGCACGAAAACCAAGACATAGTTTCTCTTGGGCCCAACAGTGCCAGAGTCAGATTGAAGCATGGAGACAATCATTTTTGGGTAATTCAACTCCACATATTCAATGGTGTTGTCTGTTTTCTGATCTGAGCAATGTTTTTGCAACTTGATTCCATAATGAGGTATACTTATGTATTTTTCCAAATTATTTTGTTGAGTTAATAAAAAGGTCTACACATTTGAGAGTAGGACCCAGATACGTAGTCCATCAGGGAAGAAATCCGTTATCAAGTTTTTGTGTTCATATTTGATCGTAATGTCTCTTCATTATTGAGATTTTCCTTCTTTAATGGTGCACTTTAATTTATGCTCATTTAATACAATTCTTTATAAGTCACTTCGATGAAAATATCCCAAATCACTAAGGATATAGGGGATCAGACATAATAAGTCACTCATACTAAACTGACAAAAGGTGAATGTGACACAAAGGTCACATATATGGATGAGAAAACTTAGACAGATGATGCATGACCCCCTATGCAAAGTGTTGGAGTTTAGATAGTCATTGATAATGATTATTGGCTGAGGGATCAACTAGCCAAATGGAAGAGTTTAGTTGACTATTTTGAAGGAGTAATGATGTCGTTAAAATAATTCTAATAGGACATACACAACCTGAGGCAACAATGGAATGAACAATTAGCAATTAATTGTTGCAAATGTGAGCTATGAAAAAAGAATATAGAGAGGTACTCATAGTTACAATCCCAAGTAGGACTCCTAGAAGAAGAAAAGAACAAGATGACTTATCTCATGTGGTCCATTATTAATTGTAGGACACCCTCTTCTTTCTACTCAGTCTTCCTGATTGAAAGACATATGTTTTTTCTAGTACAGGGAAATAGTCACATAGAAGCCATACAAAATGACATATGCAGAAACCTTCCTAAAGGGATATTATGAGAGCAGTGATGAAGACAAAGACTTGTTGTGTGAACTATACCAGCACAACATCCTCCTATACTTTGATTGGGAATGGAACCCAACCACTTTTGTTGGGGAGATATAGTTACATGAATTCACATCAGTCTTACATAATCATGTACAATGGAAGAATGTTATGTTTTTTGCTTGAAAGAATAAGGGATGTAGCCTCTTGGTGAGAGGATAATTTCATAATCCTCGAGTAATCCTCACTGCACACTATTGCTGATTCAATTATAAAGACATGATACATGCATATTTCATGGTCAGTGCCAGAGAATAATCCATTTCCCATTGTCCAAATGAATAGATTTTCTGATGATAGATTCCTTGGAAGAATGCAAACAAAGATGGGAGTAATCTACTATAGAAATGAGATAAAGGGACACCTTTATTTACCAAAATCATAGAGTGGCATTTCAACAAATGACTAGGTTTGTTCAATGTATGAAGAAGTGTGGGAATATATGGGTTGGTCTCTGATTCCACTACCCTATGAACCGACTTCCTGCACCCAAATACCATCATGATTATGAATTGGATAAGGGATTGGAGGCTAGCCATTGGTAGGAAATTGAAAGGAATGGAGGCAAGTACCCATCCTATGTTGAAGGACACACAGATTTCAACATTAGAAATCTTCACTACAATACCTTCTACTCTAATTTAGACTGATCACTCAGTTGCATGAGGGATTGCAACATCCCTTAGGTGAAATTAAGAACAACTTGAGGATATCATATCCTCATGGTTGTCTTCAACCGCTTATTTCTAAGATTTGATTGTCATTATGAGTTGTTCCAACACCACCAGAGCAATGTTACAAAACCTATCAGGTTGGCGCCACAACAATGTTGTAGCAACACCATCAATTCGTTTTTTCAATACCTAAATATTGTTGTTGCAACACCATTCTATTGATGTTGCCAAACTTGTAGGGTCCTTGTTGCAACACCTGTCAGTTCCATTGCTGCAACATCTCTTGTCGCCATCCATGGAACACTACGATGTAGATGTATAAAAACCCCTCTAGAATTGAGAAGGGGAGGAGATAATTATTGTTGTAAAATTTGAACTTAGTTTACCCATTAATAAAATTGTTGTTCTATTTCTGTGAATATTCTTTTGCATGACTGATATTTTAAGTTTAGTAGTCAACTGTAACTTCCATCTGGTGCCT
The DNA here is from genome assembly GCA_000966675.3 of Picea glauca. Lineage (NCBI taxonomy): Eukaryota > Viridiplantae > Streptophyta > Pinopsida > Pinales > Pinaceae > Picea > Picea glauca. The sequence continues at coordinate 15,455 of JZKD02S0419437.1, read as the reverse complement.
CATCTAAGAAGGTAGGGCCCCATCCTTAGCTAAGTACTACTTTATATTAGTGTAGATATTGTAAGTTCCTTTGAATTGTTTGGTTTGAATATTCCTGTGAATGATTACTTTCTATCCACTTATTCCTACATTTTCAGAATTGATGTTGTTTTACAACAACATATCTTCTTTTTGTTTGTTAATAAATTAATTTGGTTACCCTCTCAATATTTCTTTCATATTTTTTGTGTTCACTGTTTACTAGAGAAAACATATACATTTTATGGAGAAGTTCAATAATTTTATAATAATAGGGTTGGGGGTTGAAAGATGTTTATGAGCAAAGTCACAATTTCTGCAATATTACCATCTAATTAATATTTTAAATTGACGCTTTGTTACAACAATGTATCTTTTTTTTATTTAAAAATGAAGATAAATAATTGATGGAAGAATACAAATTAAATAAGTAAAATATAGATACAAATTAATAATGAAAAGTCACCATTTCTGCAATATAATTGATATTCTTCTTCATCCAACTCCACATTTGTATAATCCAGTTCAAAATCGATGTTGAAATTATTGGCCATATCAACATCGTCATCAATGTCATTTTCAATAATATCATAGTCAATATCATCAACAACAACATTTTCATATACATCTAGCTCAACTTCTTCAACTTCTTCATCTAACAATACATCTACCTTATGCTCCTCTGCATAATATTCTTCTTCTTCAATATCATCTTCTTCTAGTACATTATACTTTACAGGAATTCCACTTGGATTATATCTAACAACATACGACTAACCTGTTTTACCTAGAACCTCTAAATAAAAGACCTGCTCACACTAGCTTGGAAGAACATAAGCTTATGTACCAAATTCAAAAGTCCTTTTATTAACCATGGTAAATCCATTATCATTCTCAATAACAATTATGATCATGTTCATTCATTCGTAACCTGTACCATTTGACCTCGAACAAAATTAACTTGAAGGATTTAAATTCACACTAAACTATATCATCCAAATACCCATAGTATCTATTTTCAGATACCATTGGATTCCTGTCACTTCTAGAGAAAACATTAGTGACTTGAAAGAATGAAGTTATCCCACAATAATATGTTTTCTTCTTGTCATCTAACTTTTTTATGCAAAATTTATGTCCATTTCACCATATAGCCTTGTGGTGTTTCAAATGCAATATGCTCGACATGTAAAAAATGCATTGCCAATCAATAAACATATTTAGATTTAGTAAATATTTATAAAAGAAACACACCACATAGATTAATATAGTGGAAAATAATTGAAACATGATGTGGGTGAATATGCTTACCTATTTATATTTTAAACCATATGCTAAATCAATTTCCCTCTAAGTAAGATTGGTATCTTGATCACAATGAACTTCTTTACGAAATATCGCTACCCCTTCCAATGCTAACCTACCATTACATTGTATATATTGATCTATCCATACCTTCATCCAATCAACATTATTTGCAATGCATAAATGTATTGCATCCCACTCCCAACCAACTGTATGAAAAAAGATTAAAAATTAATAATAATATAGATTAATAATTAATGGAAGAATAAAATTTAAGTAAGTACAATATAGATAAAAAATAATAATGCAAATTATTATAGATCTCTACCATCTAATTACCTTTCACTTTCCTCATTCTACCTTTCTCAACCACGACCTCCCCTTCGAATTTGTTGAAGGATTTGACATCCCAAATGCGATGCACCTTCATATTTGTTGCTAATTTAGGAAGACACTGACTTATATACAATAAGGATTTATATGCCATAAATCCCTCCACCATATAACCCTCAAGATGTGCTCTTTGTCTAAAAAAATCCTTCAATGACTTCAAGTACCTCTCCACCATCCATATTGACCTTGTTTGTATAGGTCCATAGGTTTCAATCTCCTCAATTTGGTGTATTAGGTAGTGTTCTCGCACATTGAAAAATGCTAGAGGTATATACTTTTTCATTTCACACATTAGTAAAATAATTTTTATCCTCCAATATTTTATATATTCTTTATGGATTTATTTAGATCAAAACCACCTACACATGATACAAGAAAATCATATGTTTCAACAAAAAAGTATATATATAGCAAGTAAAACACATGCCAATCAATTATGCAACAAACATTTTTAAAATGAATCATTCTTTGCCTCATGTATTTGCAAAGATAATATATAACTCATTTTATGTTGTTTGTCAAAGATATTAGGGAGAGATAAAAGCTATTAGGGAGAGATACAGTTAGAACATATTGTAACAAAAAAGGAATTATTATTTTTTTGAAAGTAAAACAAAATTAAAATACTAAAAAGAAGTATTACCAATATATAAATCTACCAAAATAATTACCATAATGAAGGTATGTTGGTCATGAGTTTTCACCCCACCAAATTCACCTTTCTTCATTAAGATATTCTTTATGTTTGATCAAATTCACGTGGGAAATTTAATTTTTTGAATGATCTCTTTTACACCATTGTTTTCATTATTTGTAAATAACCATGGAAGAATATTCCAGTGTCCATTGCTATTTGAATCAATCAAATTTTGCGTTGCATGATTGTCTTCCTAAATGTTACTACAAATTTTGACAATTGTTTCCTTGACACTCCTTCCATATACAATTCTCCACAACATTTTGGTTAGATTATTCCCATTATGCATTGTATCAAACAAATGAGCTATTTGTAGGTGCTCATAGTAGGAAAACCCATTGAAATATATGGGGTAAATTTTCATTCCTCGTGGAATCCCATTAATGCCTTGACGAACTTTATGAAAGATAAATGAAATTACAACAATAATTGTTATATATGGTAAACATAATTCAATACAACTAAAAATTGTAAAATATTTCATATGATACATGCTAGTTGAATTGCTTAACTTGATGATTTTGATTATATTCCAACTTATATAGGTGAGGTGTCATTCTTCGTGGTTTTATTGTAGTCTCTTCTTTCCTATTGAAAATATGTTTTTCTTTAGTTCAATACCTATGGTTCTTAGGGAGGAAGTGCCTATGATCCGAATTATTTTTGGAATGAAATGAAAGCAAAGATATTACAATGAAATACTCATGACAATTTCCAGAAATAGAGAAATACAACAATACTTGATTTCTATTAATGAAAGAATTGTAAAGAGACTGTAAAAATATAGAGTGAAAGACTCGATATAATGGTGGCATATTTATCTCTGACAAGAGATGTGATAGCTACAATCATTCAAAAGAAGATGATTACAATGAGGCTCTAAAGGCATTTTTATGATAAACATGAATGTCAAAACCCTAGACATCCAAAAACCTAAACCTAGGAGATGAAACACCAAAAGTCATGTGGGCCCCATATTCGTAAGTTAGTACATTAACTTCCCAGGGTTGTAACGTTTGCATACGATTTTTGTTTTAGGCACGTGATAGCCCGTTGGAAAGGTGTTTTTGAGAGCTACACATTATGTTGTCAAAATATGACTCTATCTATAGTTTGACTTGGAGAGCCAAAAAAACATTGTTTAGGGCCCCAAAATGGCCCTGGAAGTACAACAAGATGTGTTGACATGAAAACATACAAAAAAATCCAGTTGGATTAAGTGGGAGGCCACCAATATCCACCTGGAAGATGTTTAGGGATTCAGACAACCCAGAAGTGTAGAACCCATAATTGCAAAGAAGTACAGAAGAACGTGTTTCACTAAAAATTGAAAAGAGGAGCCAGTTGGAAAAGGTGGGTGGACATCAATATCCACCTAGATCAATCCTCCCCTCATAGGAAGAAATGGTCTCCATTGAGTTGAGTGCCCAAGGAAGAGAGGAAAACATTTTTTGAATCTGACGCTTGGTGAGTTGTGTGCCTTATTGGAGAAGTTGTGCTTCTTGGCTTGTGGAAGAGTTTCAAAAACCTATTATTGGAGGGGTTAAATTTTTTCGACCAACCTGTTGTCTCTGGGTTGGATGGGGCTTTGTGTAGGCACCATTGTAGGTGAAGAAACAATATCTTCTATCTCTTCGACAATTTTTTTTTGTTGAATAGAAGGTGTTGAGGTTGCAATGGTTGTAGTGGTCTTCTATGCATCCTTTGAAAATATTGTGTAGAGGATGAATTTTGCAGTATGAGAGATTACCTTGTGGTGATGTTTTAGTGGAGAAGTAGTTAGAAATTCCTCTGGTATCCTGTAGAGCTGACCTCCCAGAGTAATAATGACACGACGAGGTCTAAACTCATATATAGCATGACATTTTGACATATATGGTTGGCCCAAAACAACATCACATACATCAAGAGGGGAAATATCACACACTACCTCATCCTTGAAGGGATGGATGCCATAGGACAGAAACCACTGTTGGATGATGCAAAGATATTGTCCCTAGTGAAGACACCCAATGTTGTATGGATGCAAGTGTGTTGTTGTCGACAAACCCAACTGTTTGATGACCTTAGCTAAGATGAGGTTCTTTTGGCTGTCGTTATAAAAAATGAAATGAGACGGGGTCCCCTTCACCCACATATGTGAATGGAAGAGACGCTCCCCCTCTTCAGGATCTATTGGTTCTTCTAGATGAATTCTTGTGGTCGTGACATTGGAAGTGGGGTTTTTGTTGTTGATCTATCTGTTTTCAATATTTTCTGGATCAGGGTTCGGCTCTGTATCTTTGAACTCGACCACCAATGAATATTTTAAGCGACATTCATCAGTGTTGTGCGAGGGGATTTTGTGGAAGTCACACCACTTCCCAGTATCATTCTTCATCTTTACTTTACCCTTTTGTCCTATGTCTTGGATTATTTGTCTAGAGGCTATTGGTTAGGGATTTCTTTACCATGCTTTGGTTGTTGCAGATTTGAAGACCCAAACTCCCATTTGTTCTGGTGCCAAAATTTTGGCTCGATTTTGACCACATATCGATAAAAAACTCCCAATGATGAGATGTTTAGGAAATCCATTTCAGTTTGGATGTACCTATGTAGATCCCCACATTATTTTAGAGCCAGATGTTTCTCAGAGTCTTTGATACCCATCTTGGTGCGCAAGGTATGGAAAGTATTTGTTATCTTTGACATTGTTTGGCTCTTCTCTTGCCACAGTGTGGTCCAGATCATTTTTTTTTCTTAATAGTTATCAACATGATAGTATTGTTCTTTGACCACATCCACAAAAGAATCCCAAGTGGGCTCGACCCCATATATTGCAAATTCCTTTGTGGAAATTTTCTCCTAGTAAGTTTCCCACCAATGTTTGACATGGGGGAGAGCCTTGAGGAGTGCGAAGGTGATCTTTTCCTTGTCAGAAAAATTTTGAACAAAGAAATAACCTTCTAATAGATTTAACAAATTTTCTAGGGAATTCGCATCTATCTGACCTTCAAATATGGGAATATCAAAATTAAATTGTACCTTGAAGGGAAGGGTTCCTCCAAAATGGCCACTTGATGAAGATGTGCATGTTTCTATTGACAAGCGTTGAAATATGTGTGCAAAAATATTCATCATTTCATCCCTTTGTCACATGAGAGCTTGCTCAAGCAACATGTTAATAAAATCTTTTTTTCTTCTATTTTTCTTTTTTGCTGCCATCGAGGGTTTCTTTGGCATGCGAGAGTGATTTTACTCAAGAGAGACAAAATTGAGACCCAACTAGCTATACTCTGACCTCATTAGGGACATGCGCTAAAAAACGATCAAGAGCAACCTGCTCTGATACCACTGATCTGGATTATTTTTGGAAAGAAATGAAAGCATAGATATTACAATGAAATACTCATGAAAATTGCCAGAAACAAAGAAATACAACAACACTTTATTTCTATTAATGAAATAATTGTAAAGAGACTGTAAAAATATAGAGTGCAAGACTCACTATAATGGTGTCATCTTTATCTCTGAGAATATATGTGATGACTACCCTCATTCACAAGAAGATGATTGCAATGAGGATATGAAGGCCTTTTTATGATAAACATGAATGCCAAAACTCTATACATCCAAAAACTTGACCCTAGGAGATGAAATGCCAAAATTCATGTGGGCCCCGTTTGGGTAAGTTAGTACATTAACTTCCCGGGGTCATAACTTTTGCATACGATCTTTGTTTTAGGCATGTGGTAGTCTGTTGGAAACGTCTTTTCTAGAAATACACATTACGTTGTCAATATTTGACTCCGTCTACAGTTTGACTATGGAGAGCCAAAAAAATATTGTTTAGGGCCCCAAAATGACCTTGGAAGTACAACAAGATGTGATCACATGAAACAATACAAAATAATCCAGTTGGATTAGGTTGGAGGCCACCAGTATCCACCTGGAAGATGTGTAGGGATTCAGACAACCCTAGAAGTGTAGAACCCACAATTACAAAGAAGTACATAAGAGTGTGTTGCATTATCAACTGAAACGATGAGCCAGTTGGAATAGGTGGGTGGACACCAATATCCACTTGGATCATACATGCTAGTCGAATTGCTTACCTTGATGATTTCTATTATATTCCAACTTCTGTAGGTGAGGTGTCATTCTTCGTGGATTTATTGCAGTCTCTTCTTTCCTATTGAAAATATGTTTTTCGATATTTCAATACCTATGGTTCTTAGGGAGGAAGTGAATATACTCATCAAACAACTCCTTTCCTAAACTTATTGAACATCGAGATTTCATACTAGGACCACAAAATGGACATGCAAATTTACCCTTTGTTTGAAGATATGCAAGATATGTATAAATGTTAGTATTAGTTATATAATAAGGAATTATTTAAGAAACATGCATGATATTTTCATAAAATAATATAGTTTTAAAGTGTAGTAGTATAGTACATACCACAAAAATGTGTTAGCTCTAGGGCATCATGAATTTTCCATGTAAGTATTCCATAAAATTGAAATTTATTTTTCCCTATTGGTCTAAATATGTTGTACATAGTGACGCCAACCCATAACTTTAGTAGTTTGTCGATAAGAGGCTAAATATATAGAGTCATATACTTCACTTGGTACTTACCTAACAGGTTGAAAATACACATAATTACTACCTTCTATATATATATGAAATTATGCAATGAATAAGAAAAACAAAATTCTATGTTCAAACAAATATTGTAAAAAAATAACTAGAACAATCATTGCCAACATTGTGTGCTCCCTCTTTACTAACATCCAAGGAGGAAGGTTATTGTTTAAACAAAAATAGGCCACACTGAGTAAATATGCCTAATCTCACCAAATGGATTGACACTATCAACTTCCAATGAAATCCTAACATTACGAGATTCTTCTTTAAAAATAGGCCATCTTTCTTCGATGTTCCTAAATGTAGAACCATATGCAGGCATTTGAATAACACCATATTCACTTATGTTTTGTGCCTGGTAATCCATAAATTGTTCTCTACTTTAGCACTTGAATAGTTGTTGCAAATGTGGAATTATGGGAATATGATGAAGAACCATGTGAGGCACCTTTTTTGTTACTTTATCGGCTCAATATCTACTGATTTGACATTGTGGGAATTTCGTTTCCAATGTATATTGTCCATAATATATAATATGATCATTAGAATATGAATCAATACCCCGATAATCCATTCCAATATCTTTCATAATGGAAGATAACTCTTGGTATGTGCGAGGTAAATTATTTGATGGTGGTAAGAAAAATTAACCTAACAATATACAACATAAAAATAACTAGTTAATTTAAATAATAGTAATCATAAATATTGCATCGTTAATTTACACATTAATTGACACTAAAAATAGAGAAAAAATAAGTCGACCTTTACATATATGTGATTAATTATATTACATACCTTAGGGTATGTGTGAACAATTTTTTTGAAAAACCATTCAATACCTTCAAGTTCACCAACAACATTATAACATAGATAATATGTTTTCTCGAGTCTTTGTAAAGGGGTTGTTATGCCTTCTCAAGCGGTAGTACATCATGAATAGCATTAATTTTGTCCTCCTTGATAGGAGCAAAGATTTATTGGATCAATCTATTCATCCCATCATCCTCTACTATATTATTAGTGTCATCTTCTCCATAGTATTAACCTGATCTTCAATATGCATGCCATATTCCGCATCTTGTACAATTTTATGCACATTATCCACTGTCACACACCTAGGTAGATTTGTCTTTATAATTACAAATAATAAATAGAAATAGTGTATATAACAAAATTTTAAAATGAAAGAAATATTTATAAATACAGTAAATACAAAGACATATAATGAATCACTTACCATGGGACAATATTCATACCCCCTTCAACGTGACCATACTCCCTACGATGTTTTTTAACTATTTTTCTTAAAATTCTTCTTATATTAAAACCCCTGCATCAACTGCAAGGGAAATAACATTTCCCACCACCCTTTACCTCCAATTCCACCCTTAACCTAGCAAGCATCCTTTCATGTTCTATAGTAATGCTATTATATAGAATTTAATTTCCTATTACAACAAAATCCACTGAAGCAAATAAGTACACTATACAAATATATTCTTATGGTAAAAATGTGGTCAAATATTGACCCCATATGTACTAGTGAATTAAGCCATCATCATCGTATATTTATTAAAGGTTTATAAGAGTAGTTAAAAATTACTCAATAAATCAAAACCATACAATTTTACCACATAAGCTTCAAAGATTGACTATAAACAAGTAAGTAAATCAAACAATAAAAGAGAACTAGGAAAAGACAAATTGTATAGTCATTAAATTGAATTGAGTAGACATGTTCATACCTATTTGGTAGACAACAATTTGTGTCCCCAAATAAAAGAGGGTCTAAGGATTAGGGATCCAATGTGGGTATTTAAAAGGAGACAAAGAAATATTAAAAAAATTTGACCTTCAAAGTACAAAATATGAACTATGTAGATCAAGAATTGGATGTGCTAGCTAATAGAAAAAAGACTATTTAATGCATTGAACAATGACAAGAAAACAATTTTAAAAATGGCGTACCTACAAAAAAAATTGTCTAAATATTCCTTCGCCATCGAACTTTTGACAAAATTTGACCATGTCAAATTTGACCAAGTCAACGACCTTTAAAATCTTTTGGAATGAGTATTTCTCCTTTCCTTACATATGGTGAATGTCGGGGAGCATAGAAAAAAAATGATCACAATTTTAATAATTATGTAGTAATTATTAATAACGTGATCATTTTTATCCTTATTGTTATAATATTTCATCAAATATTGACCCATACGTATTAGTGCTAGTAGAAACCGGATTTATATTCCACCTAGTCTAAGTCAACTATCAATGCAATCATTAGTTAATTGAGTCACATGTGTGGAGGTGAGAGAAAATCATGCATTCCCTCTTAGCCTCATGCATGTGATATGTGCCTTCTCGGTGAGAAAAACAAGGCGAAATGCATGCATGTGTGTTCCTCCACTAGTCTAACTGAGTCACTGGCCCTATTTTTTAGGAAACAACCTAAACACAAAGGAGACCCTTAGAGTCTAGTAAACTTAGGAAAAAAAATTAATAATCACCAGGTGAGTGAGGTGAGTGTGTAATATCTCCAACATACCAACTTCATTTCCATTTTAGTCTACTTCCTTGACAATATAACAATTTGTAAGGTTAGAATACTAAAACAATACAAAAGTAAACACATATTTGAATGCCTCTTCTTGGTTCTTCTTATCCACAACTTATGCAACAAACCCTGTGTTAATAGACTCAAGTAACATACATGTGCTTTTGGTCTTAGTATTTACATCCCCCATGCCATCATGCAGTCACCACATCATTTCTTCCAAATTTATTTCCTTTACAAACTCGTGTTCTCTTCTTAACNATTTTGACATATATGGTTGGCCCAAAACAACATCACATACATCAAGAGGGGAAATATCACACACTACCTCATCCTTGAAGGGATGGATGCCATAGGACAGAAACCACTGTTGGATGATGCAAAGATATTGTCCCTAGTGAAGACACCCAATGTTGTATGGATGCAAGTGTGTTGTTGTCGACAAACCCAACTGTTTGATGACCTTAGCTAAGATGAGGTTCTTTTGGCTGTCGTTATAAAAAATGAAATGAGACGGGGTCCCCTTCACCCACATATGTGAATGGAAGAGACGCTCCCCCTCTTCAGGATCTATTGGTTCTTCTAGATGAATTCTTGTGGTCGTGACATTGGAAGTGGGGTTTTTGTTGTTGATCTATCTGTTTTCAATATTTTCTGGATCAGGGTTCGGCTCTGTATCTTTGAACTCGACCACCAATGAATATTTTAAGCGACATTCATCAGTGTTGTGCGAGGGGATTTTGTGGAAGTCACACCACTTCCCAGTATCATTCTTCATCTTTACTTTACCCTTTTGTCCTATGTCTTGGATTATTTGTCTAGAGGCTATTGGTTAGGGATTTCTTTACCATGCTTTGGTTGTTGCAGATTTGAAGACCCAAACTCCCATTTGTTCTGGTGCCAAAATTTTGGCTCGATTTTGACCACATATCGATAAAAAACTCCCAATGATGAGATGTTTAGGAAATCCATTTCAGTTTGGATGTACCTATGTAGATCCCCACATTATTTCAGAGCCAGATGTTTCTCAGAGTCTTTGATACCCATCTTGGTGCGCAAGGTATGGAAAGTATTTGTTAGCTTTGACATTGTTTGGCTCTTCTCTTGCCATAGTGTGGTCCAGATCATTTTTTTTTCTTAATAGTTATCAACATGATAGTACTGTTCTTTGACCACATCCACAAAAGAATCCCAAGTGGGCTCGACCCCATATATTCCAAATTCCTTTGTGGAAATTTTCTCCTAGTAAGTTTCCCACCAATGTTTGACATGGGGGAGAGACTTGAGGAGTGCGAAGGTGATATTTTCCTTGTCGGAAAAATTTTGAACAAAGAAATAACCTTCTAATAGATTTAACAAATTTTCTAGGGCATCCGCATCTATCTGACCTTCAAATATGGGAATATCAAAATTAAATTGTACCTTGAAGGGAAGGGTTCCTCCAAAATGGCCACTTGATGAAGATGTGCATGTTTCTATTGACAAGCGTTGAAATATGTGTGCAAAAATATTCATCATTTCATCCCTTTGTCACATGAGAGCTTGCTCAAGCAACATGTTAATAAAATCTTTTTTTCTTCTATTTTTCTTTTTTGCTGCCATCGAGGGTTTCTTTGGCATGCGAGAGTGATTTTACTCAAGAGAGACAAAATTGAGACCCAACTAGCTATACTCTGACCTCATTAGGGACATGCGCTAAAAAACGATCAAGAGCAACCTGCTCTGATACCACTGATCTGGATTATTTTTGGAAAGAAATGAAAGCATAGATATTACAATGAAATACTCATGAAAATTGCCAGAAACAAAGAAATACAACAACACTTTATTTCTATTAATGAAATAATTGTAAAGAGACTGTAAAAATATAGAGTGCAAGACTCACTATAATGGTGTCATCTTTATCTCTGAGAATATATGTGATGACTACCCTCATTCACAAGAAGATGATTGCAATGAGGATATGAAGGCCTTTTTATGATAAACATGAATGCCAAAACTCTATACATCCAAAAACTTGACCCTAGGAGATGAAATGCCAAAATTCATGTGGGCCCCGTTTGGGTAAGTTAGTACATTAACTTCCCGGGGTCATAACTTTTGCATACGATCTTTGTTTTAGGCATGTGGTAGTCTGTTGGAAACGTCTTTTCTAGAAATACACATTACGTTGTCAATATTTGACTCCGTCTACAGTTTGACTATGGAGAGCCAAAAAAATATTGTTTAGGGCCCCAAAATGACCTTGGAAGTACAACAAGATGTGATCACATGAAACAATACAAAATAATCCAGTTGGATTAGGTTGGAGGCCACCAGTATCCACCTGGAAGATGTGTAGGGATTCAGACAACCCTAGAAGTGTAGAACCCACAATTACAAAGAAGTACATAAGAGTGTGTTGCATTATCAACTGAAACGATGAGCCAGTTGGAATAGGTGGGTGGACACCAATATCCACTTGGATCATACATGCTAGTCGAATTGCTTACCTTGATGATTTCTATTATATTCCAACTTCTGTAGGTGAGGTGTCATTCTTCGTGGATTTATTGCAGTCTCTTCTTTCCTATTGAAAATATGTTTTTCGATATTTCAATACCTATGGTTCTTAGGGAGGAAGTGAATATACTCATCAAACAACTCCTTTCCTAAACTTATTGAACATCGAGATTTCATACTAGGACCACAAAATGGACATGCAAATTTACCCTTTGTTTGAAGATATGCAAGATATGTATAAATGTTAGTATTAGTTATATAATAAGGAATTATTTAAGAAACATGCATGATATTTTCATAAAATAATATAGTTTTAAAGTGTAGTAGTATAGTACATACCACAAAAATGTGTTAGCTCTAGGGCATCATGAATTTTCCATGTAAGTATTCCATAAAATTGAAATTTATTTTTCCCTATTGGTCTAAATATGTTGTACATAGTGACGCCAACCCATAACTTTAGTAGTTTGTCGATAAGAGGCTAAATATATAGAGTCATATACTTCACTTGGTACTTACCTAACAGGTTGAAAATACACATAATTACTACCTTCTATATATATATGAAATTATGCAATGAATAAGAAAAACAAAATTCTATGTTCAAACAAATATTGTAAAAAAATAACTAGAACAATCATTGCCAACATTGTGTGCTCCCTCTTTACTAACATCCAAGGAGGAAGGTTATTGTTTAAACAAAAATAGGCCACACTGAGTAAATATGCCTAATCTCACCAAATGGATTGACACTATCAACTTCCAATGAAATCCTAACATTACGAGATTCTTCTTTAAAAATAGGCCATCTTTCTTCGATGTTCCTAAATGTAGAACCATATGCAGGCATTTGAATAACACCATATTCACTTATGTTTTGTGCCTGGTAATCCATAAATTGTTCTCTACTTTAGCACTTGAATAGTTGTTGCAAATGTGGAATTATGGGAATATGATGAAGAACCATGTGAGGCACCTTTTTTGTTACTTTATCGGCTCAATATCTACTGATTTGACATTGTGGGAATTTCGTTTCCAATGTATATTGTCCATAATATATAATATGATCATTAGAATATGAATCAATACCCCGATAATCCATTCCAATATCTTTCATAATGGAAGATAACTCTTGGTATGTGCGAGGTAAATTATTTGATGGTGGTAAGAAAAATTAACCTAACAATATACAACATAAAAATAACTAGTTAATTTAAATAATAGTAATCATAAATATTGCATCGTTAATTTACACATTAATTGACACTAAAAATAGAGAAAAAATAAGTCGACCTTTACATATATGTGATTAATTATATTACATACCTTAGGGTATGTGTGAACAATTTTTTTGAAAAACCATTCAATACCTTCAAGTTCACCAACAACATTATAACATAGATAATATGTTTTCTCGAGTCTTTGTAAAGGGGTTGTTATGCCTTCTCAAGCGGTAGTACATCATGAATAGCATTAATTTTGTCCTCCTTGATAGGAGCAAAGATTTATTGGATCAATCTATTCATCCCATCATCCTCTACTATATTATTAGTGTCATCTTCTCCATAGTATTAACCTGATCTTCAATATGCATGCCATATTCCGCATCTTGTACAATTTTATGCACATTATCCACTGTCACACACCTAGGTAGATTTGTCTTTATAATTACAAATAATAAATAGAAATAGTGTATATAACAAAATTTTAAAATGAAAGAAATATTTATAAATACAGTAAATACAAAGACATATAATGAATCACTTACCATGGGACAATATTCATACCCCCTTCAACGTGACCATACTCCCTACGATGTTTTTTAACTATTTTTCTTAAAATTCTTCTTATATTAAAACCCCTGCATCAACTGCAAGGGAAATAACATTTCCCACCACCCTTTACCTCCAATTCCACCCTTAACCTAGCAAGCATCCTTTCATGTTCTATAGTAATGCTATTATATAGAATTTAATTTCCTATTACAACAAAATCCACTGAAGCAAATAAGTACACTATACAAATATATTCTTATGGTAAAAATGTGGTCAAATATTGACCCCATATGTACTAGTGAATTAAGCCATCATCATCGTATATTTATTAAAGGTTTATAAGAGTAGTTAAAAATTACTCAATAAATCAAAACCATACAATTTTACCACATAAGCTTCAAAGATTGACTATAAACAAGTAAGTAAATCAAACAATAAAAGAGAACTAGGAAAAGACAAATTGTATAGTCATTAAATTGAATTGAGTAGACATGTTCATACCTATTTGGTAGACAACAATTTGTGTCCCCAAATAAAAGAGGGTCTAAGGATTAGGGATCCAATGTGGGTATTTAAAAGGAGACAAAGAAATATTAAAAAAATTTGACCTTCAAAGTACAAAATATGAACTATGTAGATCAAGAATTGGATGTGCTAGCTAATAGAAAAAAGACTATTTAATGCATTGAACAATGACAAGAAAACAATTTTAAAAATGGCGTACCTACAAAAAAAATTGTCTAAATATTCCTTCGCCATCGAACTTTTGACAAAATTTGACCATGTCAAATTTGACCAAGTCAACGACCTTTAAAATCTTTTGGAATGAGTATTTCTCCTTTCCTTACATATGGTGAATGTCGGGGAGCATAGAAAAAAAATGATCACAATTTTAATAATTATGTAGTAATTATTAATAACGTGATCATTTTTATCCTTATTGTTATAATATTTCATCAAATATTGACCCATACGTATTAGTGCTAGTAGAAACCGGATTTATATTCCACCTAGTCTAAGTCAACTATCAATGCAATCATTAGTTAATTGAGTCACATGTGTGGAGGTGAGAGAAAATCATGCATTCCCTCTTAGCCTCATGCATGTGATATGTGCCTTCTCGGTGAGAAAAACAAGGCGAAATGCATGCATGTGTGTTCCTCCACTAGTCTAACTGAGTCACTGGCCCTATTTTTTAGGAAACAACCTAAACACAAAGGAGACCCTTAGAGTCTAGTAAACTTAGGAAAAAAAATTAATAATCACCAGGTGAGTGAGGTGAGTGTGTAATATCTCCAACATACCAACTTCATTTCCATTTTAGTCTACTTCCTTGACAATATAACAATTTGTAAGGTTAGAATACTAAAACAATACAAAAGTAAACACATATTTGAATGCCTCTTCTTGGTTCTTCTTATCCACAACTTATGCAACAAACCCTGTGTTAATAGACTCAAGTAACATACATGTGCTTTTGGTCTTAGTATTTACATCCCCCATGCCATCATGCAGTCACCACATCATTTCTTCCAAATTTATTTCCTTTACAAACTCGTGTTCTCTTCTTAAC
>JZKD02S0419425.1:258151-271147 GCA_000966675.3 Picea glauca | reverse complement strand
CAGGCTTCACTTCTCATGTTGTTCATTAGATGGTCAATGTGTGCAACCCAGTCTTGCACTCTATTGCAGCAGTTTCCCATAAAATCCTTCAGCTTAGAATAGTAGACATCCTTCACTTCTCATGTTGTTCATTAGATTACTAGCGACCTCGCAACTTTTGGAGCAATTCCTTACTGCTCCAACTCACAAACCTCCGAGTTCGCAATATGCCGATGCCACTTGTCGTTGGTTCCCTGCAAGGGTTGACCTTCCGACACCTGTCCTCCACTACCTCCTTAACTCCGTCGGGAAATCACGTATCGGGATATCGCGATTCCCATTGTCATGTGCACGGGACTTTCAATTCCCTGATCCCCGACTCCTCGGGATCTCCTGACACGTGTCCCTGCTGATGGACGACCCAAATATCCTGTCGGGATATCGTGGATCGCGATTCCAACCTGCATGAGTCCCTTGTCACCGAAAACCCCGATTCTTCGATTCCCGACTCTTCGAGATCTCTTGCCACGTGTCCCTGCCAATGGAAGGTTCTGAACTCCCATCGGGATATCGCAGATCGTGATTCCCTGATGCAACGATTCTACACTCCTGAAATCCCCGATGGGTTAAATCCTTATGCCTCCCCAGAATGTTGGCGCATGTCCTGCCGAGATCAACGGCTAGGATCATTTCTCAAGATTTCGAGAATCACAAGGTCCCGGTTCTCTGCCTTAACAAAACCCCGATGACTCAAATATCCCGATGACTTCTCCGAGACTCTTCTTCTGCACACTAGGGCTTAACCCCAGCGCAACTTCTCGAGATCTAACGACTGACGGGATTTTGTCAATCTCCTCTATGAATCCTGACCGTCGATTCCTCTCCTCCCCTCTAAGAACTTCTTGGCACAAAAATCTCCTGTGCTCTACGTTAACGATGTCATGAAGGTGCTATACCTCCTGAGTTTCTCCACTCTGCTTCTTCAGAGGAACTTGCGTGCACTCCCTGCGCTCAACATTCAACAACTTCCCAAGTGTTGAATCCTTCCGACTTTGTGCACTTCCTGCAGCAGCAATCTTAGATCTCCTTTGCTCAGATTTACAACTGAGACTTCTTCTTCGCCTACGCACTCCTTGCACGACTTTAGAAACCCACTTTCACTTCTGAGAGCTTAGATAACAAGAGTTTAACTCCCTGAGCCTCTTGTCAATGCACTCCTTGCGGACGACTCAACTGCACTTCTTGCAGGAATCCTTGCTCAAAAGGAGAAACAATCATAACTCACTTCACCTCATCTCAGACTTCTATCTTAACACATGAAATCATACGCACAGCATAACAACAATGCCTAACAGGAAGAAATGTTCATAAACAGAGAATTCAACACACATACACAGAGAATAACACAACAGCCATGAATCTGAATCAACTTCTTCTATTAATTCAAGATCTGTACATGGGTGTCTTCTACATCTCTCTGCTACTCTACTATACTCTTCCCTGTTCTGAATTATGCTAGCTAATGTTACAATGTGAAATGAGGGTGTCTATATCCGTTCTCCCTCCTTCCTTCTAGAATTGTCTAATCTAGAAAAAAATCCTATCTACCTGCAACTACTACTATAAATGCCTCTGTCTATCTTAGATGAGAGCGTATGGCTTGAGGTCTGATTACATTCTTACCAAGACGCCTAAATTAAATGATCTCATTTATATTCAACGCGTCAACTTCAAGAGAAAATTTAAAAATTCAAAAACTTGCGTTGGACGTCTTCCAGCTGTCCTCTGGTTCCACGTTGGTTTTGCTTGTCATGAGGGATGCTCCTGCATCAGAAAGTGAAGAAAAGAAGGTCGGAATTCAAGGAAGGATAAATTCTTTTGATGATGCTTTCTAAGGTATGTTTTTTTCAGGCCATCTCACCATTTTCGAAATAACTTTTTTTCTAGAATGATTCAGACCATGAAATTTCTAATACATTGAGGAAACATATCCAAGTATCTATGGTAAAAAATTGAGCTTGTGGGTCGTTGTATTTTTGGAGTTACACTCTGTGGAAAATAGGGTTTGTGGCTAGTCCTAAAACTAGTCAAAAAGATTTGTTTTAGGTAAAAATGTCATAACTTCTTCATAACGGATCCAAATTCAGTAATACAAAATGTGTTGGTTAGTTTAAATTTTTTAGTATTCTTTGTAACATTTTCATATCAATTCAACAAATATTTTGTTTAGGGCACGCTCTACAAGGTCGCTCTCTAGAATAAGCCAGAATTCATCAAGGTGTGCCATTTTTGCTATAACTCATTTTCTAAGAGGTTCCAAGTAGTGACACCTGAATGAATTGTATAAAACACATTGAAGAAAATTGTGTATCAGTTTCATATCTTTATGCATTACAGGTACAAAGTTATGATTATTTCAAGTTAGGGTTGTTGACTAATCCAAAACTAGTCTTGTGAGACTAAAGAAACGTTTGATGAAAATGCTAGTCTCTTGTTGTTAAAGTTAAGTAAGTTTTGTAGATATGTGATCATATACATGAGTTCTATTACAGAGTTACAAATCATATTTGGATGATGAAATTGATGAGGGCTTTTGGTTGAGGTACAAGTTGGGTACATGGTTGAGACAAGTAGATGATGAGTTGGCACATACATGAGGCATATAGTTGATGATGTTGGTACATATTGATGAGTCATAGTTGATTAGTACTTGTCACATGATTGGTACATACTTGGTACATGGTTGGTTTCACTTGTTTATGGTACAGGTTGATTACAGATTGTTTGGTACAGGTTGGTGCATGGTTGATGCACGTGTTTATGGTACAGGTTGAGGTACAGGTTGATGCATGGTTCAGGTTTATTGGTACATATTTACAGTGGTATATCTCATAGTGATAGTGTGACAATGGTTCCATCATTCTACTTCTACTTCAGGGCAGTTGGGCGGGGCAAGGCCAAGTGGTTGTAGCCACCTTCCGGTTGTAGCCGGAGAACATAGGGGGTTGTAGCCTCCTTCCGGTTGTAGCTAGAGAATTGGGGAGTTGAAGCTTCCCTCAGGTTGTAGCCTAAGAAACTAGGGGTTTGGAGCCTCCTTCCAGTTGTAGTTGGAAAACAAAGGAATTTTGTGCTTCCAATGAATGTAATTCTTCAAGACGTATATGATAAAGCATTTTGTGGTTTTCTCCCGATTTGGGTTTCCACGTAAAACATTGGTGTACTGTGTATGTGTGTGATTGTTCATTTATTATTTCTCATTATTGGATAATAATTCTACATTGATATAACACTTGGATTATTTGGAGAAAAAGGATTATAATTACGCTATTACTGATTCACCCCCCCTCTCAGTAATCCAACACCCTTCAAGGCGCACTTCGTGCTCCAAGTCTGCCACTCATCTTTGATTCAATTTTGAATTTCATGATGTGCCCTTCAAGATGCACTCTGTGCTCCAAGGGTGTCACTCGCCTTTGACTGGTTTTGGTATTTTTCCAACCCTTGGAGTCAATACTCCATTCAAGGGACCTTCTAAGAGACCAAGGGCCTCTAAGGAATAAGGACCCTTCCTTATTGTGTGCCCTTTAGAATATTCATGAGAGACGGTCTCAATCTTCCCTCACAGCATCGTGGATCTCTCAAACTAGGTAATCATTAACCTACAATTTGAGCCATGGTGAGAGTGTTAGTAGACTGTGAAAAAAATATTTCCACACCTCTCCCTCAATATTTGGTTGTCGTGCATGTCCCCTTTACTCCTTATGTGAGTCTGATTAGAAAAAAAAATCGTCATCCTGCATCCATCAATGAAACATTGTCAATGATCCATAAAAAACATCATAATATACATGATCATATGTCACATATGCATAAATAAAATAATCAAACCAATACAATCCACTCCCTAACTCGATCTGGAGTCCAAGGAGTTCCATTGATGCCATCAGCATCCTCAATCTGTCAAGTGTCCTGCACACTCAGGGGAAACTCATCAATAACATATGTCAATACATAGATATAAAATAACACAACATCATAATCCATCAACATCATCATAAGAATACATAATCAAAATACACATCCATGTACTAAAACCGGATCACTTGCACGCAAGTGTCCTCAAAGAATAACTCAATAATGTGTTCTCGCAAGAGCGGGATGTTACATACACCCCCTCTTGTTTTAAAATTCATCCCAAAGTTTCACAGTATATAAATGTTGTAAATAAAGCATCTGACAAGATATAAATGTCTAACTATCAAATAAATATGGAAATTGTTGGCGCATATCATATGCATGTTGACAAAGTGTCCTCAGACATGTAATTTTATTGATAAGGAAAAAGTGATTACAATCTGAAGTGATAAATCGTAATCTACTCCTTAACCTCACTTGAAGAAGGAGTTAGTTTATATAGCTCAACTCTAAAATAAAAACTAGGAGAACAACCAATCACATAATCACATGGTATAATAGGTGTCCTTTACATATAAGCTAGGTGTCCTTATCATAACAAACTAGAATAAACTAATTTCTTAAAAACATTTAATCTAGAAAATACTTATACTATAGAACTTTGGGATTATGAGGCTAACAATCCCCCCTTTAATCTGAAAGTTCATTTTTACAAATACCAAGTTCATCTATGAACTTAGTGAACTTTATTCTACCAAGAGGTTTGGTAAAAATATCTGGAGTTTGATCTTTAAATGGACATAACTGAGGCTTGATGATGTCTTTGATGATGAGTGATTTGATGAAGTGGTACTTGGTGTCGACATGTTTAGTATTTGAATGAAATACTGGATTCTTGGCCATATTTATTGATGACTGACTATCGATCAATAAGGTAGTTGGTGATTTATGAGTTTCACTAAGATCCTGTAAATTTCTGCGTAGCCATATAATCTTGCATGTTACTTCCCAAGTTGATATGTACTCTGCCTCTACTGAAGAATTGGCAATTGTTGTATGTTTTTTACAATTCCAAGATATTGTTGTTGAACCCATATTCATTAAATAACCTAAAGTGGATGTTATATCATCAATGTCACCTACAAAATCATCATCTGAATCTCCAACAAGTGTAAAATTTTTGTTCCTTTTGTAGAGAAGACCAAAGTCTTTTGTACCTTGAATGTATCTTAGTACCCTTTTTGTTGAATTCCAGTGACTTTCCCTTGGTTCCTCCATAAACCTTGAAAGTATATTGACTGAATATGACAAATTTGGTCGAGTATTTGTCAAATAAATGAGACTTCCAACCAATTTCCTGTACTTTGTACTGTTTACCAATTCCCCCCCTTCAAATTTTGAAAGTTTCAATTTTTGCTCCATGGGGGTAAGAGAAGGTTTACAATATTCCATGCAGAATTTCTTTAACAATTCACTGGCACACTTAGTGTGACTAAGGAATATTTGGTTAGGATGTTGAGATACTTCAACTCCAATATAATAATGAAGTGTCCCTAAATCAGTCATTTTGAACCATGCTTTAACTTCTTCCTTAACTTGTTTGATGTGAGCTTCATTGTTTCCTGTTATGATTAAGTCATCAACATAGAGTACAAGTATCACCATGTGCTTATCTTGCATTCGAAAATACAATGTATCATCTGATTCACTTCGTTGAAAACCCACCTTTCATAGGTACTCATCCATTTTTTCATACCAAGCTCGAGGAGCTTGTTTCAAACCATATAAATCCTTCATAAGTTTGCAAAATTTATGTTATGCTCCTTTAGCTTCAAAACCTTGTGGTTGAGTCATGAAAATATCTTCCTTTAGATCTCCATTCAAGAAGGCACTTTTGACATACATTTGATGTAATTTCCAACCATTATGTGCAGCCAAATTGATAACCATTATGATAGTATTCCATTTAGCTATGGGTGCAAAATTTTCTTCATAATCAATTCCTTCCTGTTGAGCAAAACTTTTAGCAACAAGTCTTGCTTTGTACTTGTCAATTTTACCATTGGGCTTGTACTTTACTCGATAAACCCATTTACAACCAATGGGATTAACATCATGTGGACAATCAACTAAGTTCCAAGTCTCATTTGCAAGTACTGAATCATATTCATTAATCATTTATTCCAGCCATTATTTATGTCCAGTTGCTTCAGCAAAAGAAGTAGGTTCAGTGGAAGCATGAGCAAAATTAGCTTCTACTCTTGAAGATCCCCTAGTTCCTATTTTGTTCATTTCATCTGAATGAACATCTTTGAGAATTTGTTCGGCCCACTTTGGCTTCTTATGTTGAGGGTATTGAGGATCTAAATCACCATTATTATTGAAAAGAGGATTTTCAAAAAATGAGGCTCTTCTTTCATCTGAAATATCTGAGGTTGGAGAAGATTATTTTTAAGATTCAGTATCAGAAGAGTCTTTTGTCATTTCATTATCAAATGAATCAGAAGAACTATTTGATAAATAGATGTCTTATGAAGAAACAAAGTCTTTTTCAAACCAAAATGTTTTCTTTGACTTGTTCAACTTACCTTTACCCTTAGCATTTTTCTTCTCTAAACAACTAAGGAGATGATTAATCTCATCTAAATTGTTACTTCCAGTTTCATCAAAAGTTACATATCTACTAACAATGAATTTTCCATATGAAATCAATATATATCATTTCTTGTCATCAGAGTATCCAATAAAGGTACACTGCATACTTCGATTTTCTAATTTAGTCATATTTTCCTTAGGAACTAAATCCTAACATGTTGAGCCAAAAACCTTAAGATGATTTACCTTGGGTTTAAAATCGTACCAAGATTCATAAGGACTTTGTCCATCTAAAGCTAATGTAGGTGATCGATTTCTGAGATAAACTGCAGTATGGACTGCTTCATCCCAATATTTTGTGCTCAACCCTTTAAACTGCATCATAGATCTTTCCATGCTCATGAGAGTTTTGTTAATCCTTTCAGTAACTATATTCTTCTCTGGAGTATAGGAATTTTTCAGTTTCCTCTTAATTCCATTGTTTCGACAATAATCATTGAATTCAGTTGAAGTGAATTCACCTCCATTATCAGTTCTCAAAGAAGCAACCTTTTCTCTAGTTTCATTTTCAACCATGTATTGAAAATTTACAAACTTTTCAAAAGCTTCATACTTTTCCTTTAAAAAGAACACCCATGTCATTCTAGTGTGTTCATCAATAAACAATATAAAGTATCGACATCCACTGAAAGAAGATTCCCTTGGACCACATATATCACTATGAATCAACTCCAAATACTTTGTTGCTCACCATGAGCTGGTTGGAAAAGCTTCTCGCTTTTCCTTGCCAAAAATACATGCTTCACACTTGGAATTTTCTTTCTTGAAATTTGGCAAACCCTTTACCAAATCTTGGGACTTAAGTTTCAGGAGACTATCAAAGTTTAAGTGACCAAATAAAAAATGCCATAATCTAAATGAAGACATTTCGGAATTCATTGTTGTTGCAACCTCTTTCTTTCTTTGGACGACTTTCCCATTCATTCTTAGTAACTTCTCATCTTCATATCCAGTCATTATTTTTTTCAAGTTATGCTTCTCTGACTTAATATTCACAAAACCATCTTGCATGATGATTTGATGTCCATCTTGTCTAATTGTGACTAAGGATAACAATTTTTTCTTAAAAGTTGGTACATACCAAACATTTTAAATCCATTTTTTACCAATTCCAGTGAGAAAGACTTTCACTGAACCTTTTCCTTAAGGTATATGAGTTGTATCATCATCTAAATAAATGGGATTTGGTTAAACATCTTTATAATTCCAAAAATAGTCTATGTGATAATTCATATGTTGAGTAGCCCTTATTTCCAATATCCAATCATTTTCAAATGAATCTACATGCTGAACTGTTGAAAAAACATATACATATTGATCATCCTGGTAATCTTGATCCTTTGCATATTGAGTTGATATTTGAGAATTTGAATTTGATGCCTTCTTAAACTTTGGCAATTGATCATTGCTTGTAAGGAAATTCGATGCATAATGACCCATTTTTAAACATATTTTACATCTTACTTGACTAAATTTTTTGCCTCTTCCTGATTGTGAATTATTATTGGGAGGATTACTTTGAAAATTTTGTTGATTAAAATTGCTATGACCTCTACATTGACCATGACCTCTGCCACGGCCTCGATTAGAAGATTGATTCTAGAAATTTCCAAAATTTGATTTTTCTCTTCCTTTATAACTTTCAACTTTAGTGAAAAGAAGATCTTCTCCTGATTGTTTTTGTTTTCCAAAAGATGTATTATGTTGAGCCAGTAATTCACTAAGTGAATCAAAAGTTACAGTTGATAACTTACCAGTTATTTGCAAAGTCTCAAGAAAATTCTTATAAGATGGAGGCAAGCCATTTATTACAATGGAGACTAGAAAACTATATTCAAGTTTAGGAAAACCGCCTTTGATGATTTCATGATGAATGTTCTTAATCCTTGATATGTATTCTAATACATCACCATTGTCTTCTAATATTTGTTTAAGTAATTTCATTTGTGGATCAACTCTATGAGATGCAGCAGGAGTATCAAAAAGCTTCTTTAATAGATTCCAAGTAGACCATGCATCTTTGGAATTCTCAATATGAACAAACATGTGTTTAGTTACAGAAGAATGTAGCAAAGAAAGTGATTTTTCATCTTTCAAATTCCATTTAGGTAAACAAGTAGCGTCGGTAGGCTTAGTTGGAGTAGTATCACCATAACAAATATCATGCCATAATTCATTATAGATCAGAGTGTTATGCATGTGCCGAATCCAATATTTTTAATTCTTGGGTCCTTCTAACTTATCTGATTCCGTGAATAAATTTATTACTTTTGACATGATGCTTGTTGCAATATTTGCAAGTGAATAATCCACAAAACTCCAAAAGAGATACACAAGGCACCAGAAAGAAAGAGTACAAAATCCATGCAAAAAGAGTACTTTTAAGGGTTTGGCCTTGACCCTTTAAAAGTCTCGTTGGAAATGGAGTTTGAGAGAGTATTTTACTAGAATCTTCTCAAATTATGAGCATTCAAGACTATAATCAAATATTTCAAAGTTTGACCCTTTTTACAAGATAGATAGCCTTTTACAAGTAACAAAGTGTGCCCCCCTTGAACTAAAGTCATCAATGAGTTAAAATATTACAACTCAAATGTCTAAAAATAAAAAACAAAACTCTTTAATCTGAAAATCAAAGTTTACAATTCTTATAACTCCACATATTTATGTTAAAACAATTTGCGTTCCTTCATCTGGTCCTTCATCCGGTCCTCAATATGTTCCTCAATACGGTCTGCGATACAGACCTTGATATGAACAAATATTTATGCAACAATTTTTTATAATTTAATATCAGTTAAAAAATTGTCCACCAAAATTGCATAGAAGGGGCTTCAAAAATAAGGACACGCAGCAATATTTTGATGCGTAGAAGAGGTCTGAGTGGGTGAAATCACACCAGTAGATTCGATCAAAAGAGGTGCTCTCGATCCTAATGTATTTTTATATCTCAAATATATATCTTAGATTCAGAGGTCACTAGAATTTCTGCGATTATTTTTCAACGCATTTGAAAGCCATTTACGCAGATACACCCACGGGAAACAATGCTACCATATACAAAGATGTAAATGCCAATGCATGTCTGCACAAATTCAATCTTGCAACTGCAGATCTTGAGGCACAATCTCACAATTTTGAGTAGCTTCATCTTCTTGCAACATATTCAAGAAATGGTGGATTGTTCTTCATTTTACAAGTGGCTACACCGATTTGAGGGAACTAGCACCTCCATGAAGGTTTCAATGTCAGAACTAAGTTGAGGTTGACCTTGAAGACTCACTAGCTCTCTCTCAACTCCTCCAGCCACAGAATTGCAAGGGTTTCTTCTGCTTCTTGAAGGTCGATTTTAGTCCATTGTATTGCATACTTGGGATGTGTCTCAAGATTTCTAGAGGAATTTCTTCTCCAAAGGTACCAAATCTGATCTAGAGCTTCAATCTGATACCAGAGATTCAATCTGATACCATAGATTCAATCTGATGACCTTGTGCTAAATTTAGATGCGATCCATAATCTAGTCCTTGATATGGTCCTTGATTCGGACTAGATCTGAAAACTAAAAAAATATATAGAATCTACAGCTCTGAATTTAAGTTGTCAAATTTATGAATAGATCTAAAGCAATTTTAACAAAAATGAGCCCTCTTAATTAATTGAAAAAATAGCAGTGCATCTTAAGATCATAAAACAACAGATTTATAATATATCTGCTATGATCTTGAGATTTACAATCCTAATTGTTGATAAATTTGCATATTTAGAACTATAAATAGTATAAATATCTATAGAAATCTAATCAACGATAAATTGAGGATTAGATATGAAATAAAATCAACAAATTGATTTAGAAAAAAATCAACAATTAAAAAACTAAATTTTCCTTACTTTAAACAGCAACAGATTACCTCAGTATTGTTTCCCTTGAGTTTAAAGAGATATGGGTTGATGTTGTGGAGACTTCCTTGCTTACTCAATCCATCATCAATTCTCTTCCATCACAATTTTCACCATGGCTTTGATACCATGTTGACAAAGTGTCCTCAGACACGTAACTTTATTGATAAGAAAAAAGTGATTACAATCTGAAGTGAGAACTCATAATCTACTCCTTAACCTCACTTGAAGAAGGAGCTAGTTTATATATCTCAAATCTAAACTAAAAACTAAGAGAACAACCAATCACATAATCACATGAGTATGATAGGTGTCCTTTACATAGAAGCTAGGTGTCCTTATCCTAACAAACTAGAATAAACTAATTTATTAAAAACATTTAATCTAGAAAATACTTAGATTATATAACTTTAGTATTATGAGGATAAAAATGCATCCTACCAGGTAGCCAAGTGTGGACTATAATTGTCCCATTGGACCTTGACATGAATTATTGTTTGACGCCACAGCTGTCAAATGTGATGGTCCAGAATGCAGATTGACTCCGTCGTGAGTGCACCCTCATCTGACACTTGCAAGGAAATCATGTCAATCACATGTGTAGGATCACTAACATAATGTCTCAAAACAGATACATGAAAAACATCGTGCGTATGCCTCAAAGAATCAGGCAAGGCTAGTCAATAAGCCACAGACCCTTTATTTTCCACAACTTCGAAAGGTTCCATAAACCTAAGAGAGATTTTAGTACCATTTCCAAACTTGATCGAACTCTTGTGTGGTTTCACCCACAAGAAAACTCAATCACCAACTTCATAATTACGGTCAACGTGATGTGCATCGACATAACTCTTATGTCGATCTTGTGCCTCTTTAATCTTTTGTCTTATCGTTTGCATTTTTTCTTCCATTTCTTGGATCTCTTTTGGTCCTACCAAGATCCTATCCTCAAGTCAATCCTAGCTCAAAGAAATATATCACATTCGCACGTAAAGAAACTCAAATGGTGTCATCTTAATCATGCTTTGATATTTGTTGTTGTATGCAAACTCTACCAATGGAAAGAACTCTTCCCAATGCTTATGTTGGTCCATCATGTACATACGCAACATATCTTCCAAGATTTGGTCCATTCTTTCTTGATGATCGTCTATCTTCAGGTGATACATTGTCCTAAAGTTAAGTTGGGTTCCCAAGGCCTCTTGGAAACTAGTCCAAAATCGCCATGTAAACACCAATACTCAATCGGATATGATCCTTTTAGGCATGCCATGTAATCTCACAATCTCACTAATAAAAAATCTAGCTATGTCTGGCGCTTGATACGTCATATGCACAGGAATTAAATGTGCACTCTTTGTCAAAGTGTCAACTACCATGAAATCGAGTCGTGCCTCCTTGTCGTCAACGACAATCCAACAATAAAGTCCATCTAAATGACCTCCCATTTCAATTCTAGAATAGTGTGTGGTTTTAGTAATCTAGTCGAATGTCTATGTTCAGCCTTAACTTGCTAACATTCTAGACATCTCTCCACATGGCTAACTATGTCCACCTTCATTCCTTTACATAAGAATAAGGGCTTAAGGTCTGCCCTCATCTTAGTGACTCCTGGATGAGCCATGTGAACTGCTTTATGAGCCTCGCTTAAGATCAAACTTCTCAGATCATCGTTATGAGGTACATAAATCCGGTTATTATACCTCATCAATTTGTCGTTTGCATATCCTTCAAACTTTGGTACCAACATGGTGTCTTGTCCGATATTTTCCTTAACCTCTTTATACCAGTCATCGTCGTGATGTATAGTTAGAATATTTTCTAGAAGATTCATCTGAATAGGTATCACCAAAAATATGTGTGGTCTCTAAATCAACGCATCAGCCACTCTGTTCATTGTTATTTTTATGTAAGTAATCTCAAAATCATATTCTCTAAGCAATTTTGACCAACGCATTTGTCGCGGGTTCAAGTTTCTTTTGCATGAAAATGTGTTGCAAGCCACAGTGCTCAATTTTTAGTTTGAATTTTTGTCTAATCAGGTAGTGTCTCCACACTCTTAAGGCATACACAATGGTCAATAACTCCAAATCATGCATCGCGTAGTTCTCTTCATGCTTTCTTAATTTCCTTGAGATGTAAGCCATCACTTGATCTCCATGCATCAAGACTCTACCTAAGCCTTCCTTGGATGCATCTTTGCATACCAATAAGTCCTCTTCCATGTCGAGGACTTTTAGTATCGGCATTGTCATCAACAACTCCTTGATCCTTCGAAATGCTTCCGCGCATTTCTCGGTCCATACAAACTTCTTGTTTTTCTTCTGCAATTCTATGATCAGATTTTCTATCTTCGAAAAACATTCGATGAACCATCGATAATATCCTACTAAACCCATGAAGCTACATACTACGTGTATGTTTTTCGGTGCATGCCATTCCATAATAGCCTCGACCTTCATTGGATCCATAGTGATGCCTCCATCAGTGATAACATGCCCCAAATAATAAATCCTCGATTGATAAAAAGAGCATTTTGACAGTTTCTCG
>JZKD02S0419425.1:226174-243373 GCA_000966675.3 Picea glauca | reverse complement strand
ATGTTATTAGAGAAGTGTATATATGAAATGTAACTCCCTTTCAAAATTTCATTTACTGTGAAGCTAAGGTTATAGCTTGTAGAAAGGATGAACAGGGTTTTCAAGGTAGGTTACCTGCAATGTAAATAGAAGAGTGCATTTGAAATGGAAAAAAAAATTATCTACTGTAAATGTAAGATTATAGTAAAAAGCGACATATTGGTGCTAATTCTCTATGGTCTATAGCACCACAATTGACCAAGATGTTATCACGGAACACATTTTAATCCCTTCTTCCTTGAATGCATGTAAGCCCTCCAGGGTATAAGTTTTAACCTAACATTATCTCTATTCGCTATGGCTATTTTATTATTCTATATCTTTGTTCACTATGGATAGTTTATTTAGTACATAACATGCCTATTTTGGTTAAACTCCCATCCTTTTCAATCACAATATTGGTAGTCATGCAGTGCTTCATCAAAATGGATGCCACGCAAATCCAAAAAAATAGACAATTTATCACCTCGCGAGTGATGTGTGGGGTTGTTTGGATGGAAGTTTACCAATGAAACAATGGGATATGTTCAAAATCCAGATATCTAAAACAAAAATAACAGACCAACTGGATAGTACCCAAACTCGCATTAAGCAGCTTTGTGATTGGTTTAGGCAGCAGTTTAAGTTAATACACCATAAATCTAAGGAAAAATCACCAGTTTTGTTGGATATTGTGTAGAGTAGCATCAAGTGGATAGCGTGATACTGGGGGTTGGACCCCATCCTTTAGTTAGAATCTATCGTTAGGATTTGGGGTTGGACCCCATCCTTTTGTGGTATGCTCAGAGTCAACCTGGATCAGTGCTTATTTGTTGATAGTTCTGCAGGGGCTCTACATGTTTCTCTTGGAAGCAGGAAACTTGTTAAACTGAGCAACATAGACACTAAAGGAAACTAATTTCTATGTTGCTCATGATTTAAAATAATGCATTGTAATGTACGTTTTTGTAGAATCTATTTTCTGCTGACGGTAGTTATCAAATAAGAACCCCGATGGAGCTCAAAAAGGGACCTTGATATAAATTGGAAAACAAAATGACCAATTTTTGGTGATAAAATTTCTTGAGCCTTTCGAGTTTTTGAGGGATACTCAACAAACTGTTGCCAAATTCCTGATTTATAATTTTGGTTGAGTCATTCAGTTTCTAAGGAATCTGGGTCTCTAGGTTTGATTTTGAATTGTGGAAAACCTGAGGTAAACCTCTATTGTTGGTGTCAATTTTCATTGGATTCTAAACCAAAATTTTGCTGGAAATGGTGTTTTTGAGAGCGAGTTATCTTTCACCTGTTCTGATTTTTTGCGGCAATTAATTTATTTTTTTTGCAACTTAATACAATATATTTACAAAGCCTTTCTCACTAGAATGGGGTCCTTTTGAGAGCCAGTTATCAAACACTTAATTTTGATTTGCTACGACTATTCTGTAACAACCCAAATTGGATCGTTGATGAAGAGGTTACAGACCTTGTAGACGATGTTGGCACAAAGACAAAATCCCTGTGTTGTGGGTGGTGAATCCCAGGTTTCATTTTTGAAATCAGACTCTGATAGCATATGTAAAGCCTTCGTAGAGCTTGGTTATTTTCAGGACTCAAACTAATTAAAAGTTTTCTAAAATTTAGTTTAGAATTTCTTTTAATGATTTTCTTATACTTTGAATAAATCAAGAATATACAGTAACAACATAATAATGATACCAACGGAATAATATCAGCAACAACATCAGAATAATGATAACAGCAACAGCAGAATAATGATAACAACAACAACAAAATAATGATAACCACAACATAATACATACCTCCACCTATAGGTTGGTTTATCTAGTCCCTTTTATGTCTGATCTTGTTCTGGTTCTTGCCCAGACTAAATATTAACCTCCCAGCCAACTAGGAACAACCTCTTTGACTCCCTAGCTACATGAATCCTTGTAGTTTCCTGGCCCTCGAGCCCAAAATTCCCAGCAACAACAGTGCCCTGTGAGAGCTTCCCAAAAACCATTTCTCCAATTTCCTCCTCCCTCCTTTTAGAAATTCAGAAATCGTCAAACAGAAATAAGATCCCGCTTCCAAGTCCTCCCCTTATTTCTTATCCTTCTCTCTCAATTCCCCCTCATTAATTCCCAAAAACCTTATCCCCCCATTAATTCCCAACAACCTTATCCCCCCATTAATTACTTCACCGACCTTTTAATAATAAAATAATAAAAGACTCATTAATATATTTTAATAATTAATAAATTTAAATTTTAAAACTATGATAAAATTAATCAATTTGGGTTGTTACAGCAAACCTGGTAACTCTTCTGAGAACACATCCTCAAAATCTCGTACTATTGGAAGGTTTTTTAATCCTTCTGCCATGCCCTTGTCGTTCAGCACTAGGATTGCATATAGCTTGCATCCTTTGCGCATGCTCTTCCGTACTTGTAGGGAAGAAATGAACCTTAGGAAAAATCCATGGTTTCTTCCTACAATCACTCGTCTTTGTCCCTCAACATCATTCAAACTCAATTGTTTCATCTTACAGTTGAGTATCGCATCATGCGATTCCAACCAGTCCATACTGATCACGACGTCATAAGATCCTAAGATTGTGACGTACTAGTTGGCCTTCATTAAAAAATCTCCCAGGTTGAGGCTACAGTCCGTAACCTTTCCTCCAACCTTCTGCTTGGCACCCGAAGCCATTTCCACGTAGCTAAACTCATCCTATTCAGATTCCTTTACCTTAATTATTTTTAGAGCTACAACAGAAATAAAGCTCTTTGTAGCACTAGGATCTATCAAAATACTAAAGTTATGGTCAGCGATGGTACCTGACTTCTCGATCACAGTAGACTGGTGCTCGGCCTAGCAATTATTCATCGCTACATGAATCTGGTGGGCCTTGCCCAAATATCCAACTTTAGTGTGTGTAGTTGACCCAGTTTCTATGGCCCTCTCAACTAGACAGTCATGATGGTAATGTGGCTCTCCACATGTCTAGCATCTAGTCTTCGGTCCAGTATTCCTGGTCCCCGAAGTAGAAGCTACTGGCCCACCAGCCTGAAACCCTGGTCTGTTCTACTGAACAGGACTAAAATATTGTTGATGCAGACGAACCTGTTGTTGGTGTTGTGGTCCTTTGTAGGGAGTTTGTTGCTGAGGCATTGGATGTCATGGTGTCATGAACGTGGATCCTCTCGGAGTACCTCGAAACCCTGATGAATGTCTAGTTGGTGTTTGATGTTGTTGTGCACTAGATGTCACCTGTCCTGTCGGTCTCGTAAGAGTCATTCTCTGACCCCCACTGATCATCTCTTCCTCAGCTATGAGGGCCTTCTAGACTGCATCGTGCAACTTCCAAGGCATTAGGATCCTCGCTTTTGCACGATTATTGACGTTAAGGTCGAACACAAACTTGTTGACCTTGAGCTTCTCAGTGTTCAGATGTGGAGGATACCTAAGAAGCTCCATGAATTGGGCCTCATACTTGGGCACCATACGACTTCACTATCATAAGGAGTTGAACTCATTGAGTTGGAACTTATTGAATTCCTCTAACAAATACCTCTTATGGAACCACTCCTTGAACAGTTCCCATGACACGTCTTCGATGGCCATATTCAGTTGTGGTAGGATCATCTTCCACCATAGAATATTGCTCCCCTTCAACTGAAAGACCTCCATGCAGACTTTCATGTTGGAGGTGTAGTCACGAAGTGCGAAGCACATCGCCATCTTTTCCAATCATGCCTTGATGGTTTTGTCGTCCATGGCACTCATGAACTTGAGAAAATTAACCTTCTTGATTTCTCTATGAACGCTTCCAGTACTGGTTGGGGTGTTCTATGGACCCTCAGGTATTATAGGCGCCCTGGCCTCATTTCTATCTAGACAGTTAATCAAGACCTCTGACATCCTCTTAAAGGACCTCATCAACCCAACCACATCCCCCACAACAATATGCTCCTATCCAATGACATGTTCTTCTCCTTGGGGGTTAGACCCCTCTGGGGTGGATGCTACTAGAGGTGTCGCACCTCCTCCTCTAGTACCACGTTGTCTTTCTCTACGGCGTCTTCTAACCATGATTACCTGCAGGGACACAATTCAATTTAATTAGCGATAAATTATTAATCAAGTGTTTAATACAATGGAAGGCGTAATGATCCCAAGTCACGGAGTTGAACCTTCTATGATACCATATGTAACGACCCCTTCGTTACAACTAGGAAAAGTGAAGCACAAAAGGTAAAAAAAAAAAAATAGCATTAGGAAAATAGCGTCAACACATAATTCAAACATCACATAATCAACGCCATCATAATTAAAAGAATTGCAAGTGACTGATCGTCATAATCAAATAACGTCGCAACCAACGCATCAACATAATTAGTAATGAGAAAAAATCAACACATCATCACATTTAGATAATAACACATAATCAACAAGCATCATAAATGGTGATGCAAGATCAACTCATCACGATCAACTGGAATCATCAATACTTTTAATCGCTCAACTCATCACATAAAGATAACATAATATAACATAAGGATAACATAAAGATAACATAAATATGACATAAAGATACTACTCACTCAACCTGACCTGCAAGGTTAGGACCTCCAAGACACATAAGCAACGCTCAAGCCCAAGATTCATCTGATTGATTTTGACCATTTAAAGTCTCAAGGCTGGCAATTGTTCTGAGGAACAAGGAGGTGTCTACATCCCCCTAAAACAATCAAGTCCAAAACCAACTATGCTAAATAAACAACATCAATGATAATCAATGGCGCCATAGTGTTCTAATAACCAATCACACATCACATAAATTCCAAGGTGCAAGAGAATTTAATTGCTAAATCAATCATACAATAACATAAGTTAAAGCACAATATGATCAACTTTATTTATTTTCAAGGCGCAAAGGCAAACATCTACTTTACTCCAAGGCGCGTGATTATTCAATTACTAAAGTCAACCATAAATCAACATTATTTCAACATGCGCGTGTGATCTAAATACTGAATTAAACATAAATCAACATCATTACAATGCGTGCAATGAATCTAAGCACTTAGGAAATCACACGTCAACATTGTTACAATGCGCACGAGTAATTCAAAAATCGCAAACATTTATGTTTCATCAATTTCCATTGAGAAACGTAATCTAAATACTTAATCGTCAACATAAATAAGTGATTGTTATCCTTATGGATATTTAGACATTTATGGTGTTTAAACTAAGTTTTGCAATTAAAGCAAATGAAATCTATACATTAAATTAGTAGTTATTTAAACACTTCATAATATTAATAATAGAAACTTATTCGACAATAAATATCCATTAATTCCAAATTAATAAGGATTTTAACATAGACTAAAACAATAAACACCACACCAATGGATGTCAAGAAAGTGTACCAATAATTATACGTCATCAATCCCATGCAAAAAGGGATTTTGGAAAAATCCTATACCCCTAAATATTCATATATATATATCAATGGTTGTTATTGCAATTGTAGGAATAAAACATAGAAGAATCACTCAACCTATAGGTTCTAATCCACACAATTATGATAATTATATATATCTTTATAGCTAAATTATAGTGGAGAAAAAGGGTAAACATGGATTATTAATGTAGCAACTAGGGTAGTGGTACCTCTCATTAAAGTGAAATAAAGTTCTCCAAAAACTAACTTAACCATTTTATTTTATTTTATTTTTCACAGATCACATCATCAATGTAACAATCCCATGGTTAAGTATTCTTACAAACAAAACACCGAGATAGATGGTAGAAAAAGGCATGGGATTCCTCCACATGCAGGGTATTACCAACATCAAAAACACAAAGAGAATCAATAAAAATCACAAGGAAAAATAGTGAAGGTGCAGAGCCTTAGGATTCTTCATAAAATGCAGAGAAGAAAGAATACCCAATTGTTTGGCAAGGGCAGAAGGCACAGAGGAAAACGGGAAAAATCGTAATGGATACCCATTCTAAACACGTTGAGAACTTATGCTCAAGTTGAGTTAGGTGATGAAAAATGCAGAGGTTAAGGGGTTCTCAAAGATGGGCGAAATTTAATTGGCTGGTTGAAATTTTTAATCACAGTTCTTGGCGAATTCTAAAGATGCATTACAAATTAATTTTTTTGCAATTATAATCCTCAAGAGAGTACCGTAACCGAAGACAAGAATCTGTAGATGTTCTCTCGCGCTTGTGTTCCGTCCAGCTCCCCGCATGCTAACCGTGGATACTTCATCGGTACCTCCCAGCCAACGCTAGGGGTACTCTTCTTCCCCCTTAGCCCCCCGAGCCGCAAAGGGGCCACGCGCACCCACAACCAGAAATCCTCTAGCTCCCATCTTGCCTCGCAAGGTAGAGCCACCACTCTCTCTCTCAAGTTGGGTATCCCAACTCTCACAAGAAAAACCAATCAAAATGTATGCAGCATAACCTTAATCATAACCAGTGTGTTTTATTCCTCCTCTCAGCCGTTTTTTTTTATAGAATTTCCTTAGTGACAACTTGT
Organism: Picea glauca; assembly: GCA_000966675.3. Lineage (NCBI taxonomy): Eukaryota > Viridiplantae > Streptophyta > Pinopsida > Pinales > Pinaceae > Picea > Picea glauca. The sequence continues at coordinate 236,796 of JZKD02S0419425.1, read as the reverse complement.
CATTTGCACATTAAATTTGTGTTTTTTTTTGTTTTTTTTTAAAGGAATTATTCTCCCCATACACTTGTCACTAGTTCCCTTAGTTTCACCAATAAATCCACAATTTAATTAAATTAAATGTCAATTTCATTCACCCATCCTAAAAGGGCTACTAAAATCACTCATAGTTGTCCCTTTATTTCCCCTTTAATGACTAACGCCTTTCTAAAACTAAGTTGAGTTAAAATAGGAATGTTCTCTAGTTATACTAGACTCTAGATACCTTTCTATGATTACACATATTTTATTCTTTATTCATTTCTCATTTTAAATTATAATTTGGTATTTACTTGCACAAGTGTATTAATCACTCCTTTGTATTTATTTTTAATTTCATTGATTCTTAATTTGATTCATTTCATCCCCTCATTATTTAATTTAAAAAATTAGTTTTTAGTCGTGTCACTCTCTTAAACTTAGGCTTAGTTAAATATTTTTTTCAAACGCCTAGACCCTTAGGGATTATGATTAATATATTCATTCTTTAATTAATTAATTAATCAATTAATTAATTCGGTAGTGCTCAAGAATTTACAAGGTTTAGCATTCGCTCAAAGTTCTCTAGGCCACCTAGACTCTTTAACTCATTTTTTTACATTATGTGGCGTGCCCTTCAAGACGCACTTTGTGCTCCAAGGGTGCCACTCGACTTTGATTCAATTTTAAATTTCATAACGTGCCCTTCAAGACACACTCAGTGCTCCAAGGGTGTCACTTGCCTTTGACTGGTTTTGGTGTTTTCCAACCCTTGGAGTCAATATTCCATTCAGGCGACCTCGTCAGAGACTAAAGTCCTCTAAGGAATAAGGACCATGCCTTATTGCATGCCCTTTAGAATCTTTGTGAGTGATTATCTCAGTCTGCCCTCACGGCATCATGGATCTCTCAAACTAGGTAATCGTTAACCTACAATTTGAGCCAAGGAAGGAGTGCTAGTAGGCTATGACAAGGATGTTTCCAGACCTCTCCCTCAATATCTGGTTGTCGTGCATGGCCCATTTACTCCTTATGTGAGTTTGATTAGCAAGCAATTTTCATCCTGCATCCATCAACACTGTCAATGATCCATAAACAACATCATAATATACCCGATCATATGTCACATATGCATAAATAAAATACTCAAACCAATACAATCCACTCCCTGACTCGATCCGGAGTCCAAGGAGGTCAATTGATTCCATCGGCATCCTCAATCTGTCAAGTGTCATGCACACATAGGGGAAAATCGTCAATAGCATATGTCAATACATAGATATCAAATAACACAACCTCATAATCCATCAACATCATCATAAGAATCCATAGGCGAAATAGACATCCATATACTAAAACCGGATCACTTGCATGCAAGTGTCCTCAAAGAATAAGTCAATAACGTGTGCTCACAAGAGCGGGATGTTACAATATGGTTGGATTGTTTAAGATATATATGATAGAGTTAAGATCTATATGATAGAGTTGGACCAGAATATTTCTTATGGCTTATGGATGTCATGTATTTCCCCTTTGATTTCATTACTATCGGTAGTTTTTTTCACATCTTGTCCAATCCACTTGGAAATGTACACTTTCTTCATATTTTATGGTGAGATCCATTACAATTGTAGTTAATATTGATGAGTGTGGAAGAGTAACTTGTGAGGAAATGGTGAAATCCATTACAACTGTAGTTAATATTGATGAAAGTGGAAGGGTAACTTGTGAGGAAATGTTAAATCATAGTATGCACATGAAAAATATATAAATAAATAAAATAATAATAATTGAAAACATGTTAATCTATTTTTTATAAATTACAGTGAATTCAATAATAATTGAAAACATATTAGTCTATTTTTTAAATATTATAGTTAAGTTAAATAAATATTTATTTGAAATTTGTTAATCTTTATATATATTCAATATAATCACACAAGTTAATAAAAAAAGGTGAGCATATAGTCTTTGCCACTGAAAATATGTAAATTCAAAATATGTTTATCACCTTCCAATTATATCTTACCTAAAAATAGTTATAAAGAATTTAATTAAATAAATGTGCATTTAGTAATAAGAATTGTTAAGGTGCCTAAAGGGGTTGGATCCAATGGTGGAAAGCGAGGAATTTTTCACCTTTGAGCAAGGTTCAATTCTCGTGAGGGCTTTACCTACATCCATGGGGGCACCTTGAGGTAGTGGTCGAACGTGTGGTTGCACCCAGAGATACTATATATTAAATGGTATCATGACTCGTGCACACATAAGTGGATCAAAGCCCACCCCCATGTCCTTCATTCTTAATGTCCCCGAGGTGTAGGACATTCGGTGACGGAGTGTGTTGTTAAGGCACTCTGTGTTGTTAAAGTCATCGGTTCGAAACCTGCGGGGACAAAAAATCCATCCATGTTAAGGGTTGGTGTGGCTCAGGCCAGGTGCGATCCCCAGATGATTTTGACAGATTAGATGCCCCTGAGTCGCAGTTTCTTAGCCACAGGTTAGTCCCACATGTCACGGAAAAACTAACAAACAACAAAATAAAAATTGTTAAGAAACTTTTACCATTATAATGGAATGTTTGTATACACAAACAAGGGGAAACTAGTCCCTCCCTTAACATTATGTTTTGTAATTTTAAGGCTCTTAAGATTATGTTTCATAATTTTATTAAATTGATAAAGGAAACACAAATTTGACTACCACAATCAAAAATAATATAAAAAAATAAGATAATATTATTTGTAATCTCTCATACAATATAAACAAGTGAAATTAAAAGAAACCCTACTTATACTTGCCTCATAGATATATGTTAATGTAATAGGTGTATGTAATCCAAAATGAAATACTTGAAACTTATGATAATGCATTACTTATGTATAGCCTAAAAGTAAAAGTAGTAGTGGCTTTTTCATATCTTTAAAAGTTGAAATAGAATTAAACAAATTAAGGTGTTAGTAATTATTGATAGTAATGTAAATTGAATTTTGCAAAACATTTTAAAAATATATAAATTGATGGATAAAAATTGGGGCATATTAATCCTATACATAACACTCCAAAGTATAACCAAACTAAAACACGTGTGTTATTTTATACTTTTAAGTAATGCTATCTAATATCACCTAATTAAACATTCAAAACTATCTTAACATTTTTAGTTATTTGCATTACAATTTAATTCATCTTAAATTTTTAATATTTTAAATTTAATATGATTTTTTTTAAAGTAAATTGTGTATGACTATTTAAAATTTTATATATATAATTTTAGTTTTTAATATTTATAATGAAAATTGATACCTAGATTTTATTATTATATTTTATTTTAGATTTTAAAAATTAAAAAAAATCATTAGAAATGTGAATAATAATATAGTGAAAACTATATAAATCTTATACTATAAAAGTGTAATTAAAAATAATGAAGAATGTTTAAAATTTTACAGGACATAATCTAAATATATAAAACATTTTTTCCAATCCATAAATAAAAAATAAAAATAAAAAGGAAACAAACATTTTTTCCAATCCATAAATATTAAAAAAATAAATAAACAATAAATATTAAAACTAATGAGATCATGCCAATCTCAAGTATTAATTACTTTGACACTAAAACAATAATATAAGTTAGCCAATCTCAAGTATTAATTACTTTGACAATATAAGTATTAATTACTTTGACAATATAAGTTATTGGTGAAAGATAAAACATGAGAGCTTAAGAAACAATAAATATTAAAACTAATGAGATCAGATCATGCCAATCTCAAGTATTAATTACTTTGACACTAAAACAATAATATAAGTTAGCCCATCTCAAGTATTAATTACTTTGACAATATAAGTTATTGGTGAAAGATAAAACATGAGAGCTTAAGAAACAAAGAAGAAACTTAAAACTAATGAGATTAAGCAAATCTCAAATATTAATTTCTTTGGCATATTTTCAAATGTAATTTTAAAAAAAATTATGAAAATATTTGTTAAAATATTGATTATTTTGAAACATTTTCAAAGATAATTAAAAAAAAAAAAAAATTATAAGATTATTGATTAAAGAACTTTTTATGAAAGTATTTGAAAATTAGAAGTTATTATTTAAATATTAAATATAAATTTATAAATTAAAGAATAATTTTATATATGAAGTAATGTGAATAATTATTGTATAATTATAAATAAATTTAGTTATATAATTTTTAAAATAATTATATGGATTTTAACAAACAATCTTCACCAAAAAAAAATATGGTTTTTTTAATTATTGATTTAAAAATTAAATATAAATTATAATGTGATATTAAAAAAATTGAAGCAATGCAAAATTTACACATAGATTTTTGTGGATACATGAAGTTTTTTTTCTATTCAAATGTGAACAAATCTATAATAACTTCATTAGAAATGTGTAAACATCCAAATTGGACCTTTTATTTCACCTACTTAATCAACATATATGTAAAGTTTCTCGTCATTACGACAACAAAAGCGATGTACAATAGGTAAAAAAAAAATTACATTAGGAGATTAAAACATCCCAACACAATTAATCGCATCACAATCTCACATTATCATAATTATTAACGACACAACTCAACGCATTAACATAATCAATAGCGACACATCATATATTAACCAATACATAAGCAAATTCACCAACTTCATCTGAAAGCAACATCGTTATTGAACAATCAACATTTATCAAAAGAAAACTACTCGCTCAACCTATCATGCATGGTTAGGACCTCCAAGACACATAAGCAACGCTCAAGTCCAAGATTCATCTAATTGATTTTGACCATTTAAGGTCTCGGGACTAGCGATTGTTCCGAGGAATAAGGAGGTGTCTAATTCCCATTAATTCAATCATACACCACTATTCAACTAGAATTATCAGTATACTTAACCATCAAGTCATCATAGTGCAAATAATAATCTACTCTACTAAATAAATATTCAAGCAACATTAAGTGTAAATAAGTAAGAGGCTTTTACATAAAGAAAAATAACCCAAAGAGCATAAGTAAATCTTAGTCTCGTGTAACTCAACGATGCATCTTCATATTAAGAAATATCTTCTAAGAATATATATCAGGAATCTAAAGGCTAAAATCATATATTCATTTGCAAGGAACCACAAGAAGATCGATCTTCTTAAGCACTACATTAAATTTAGATGCTACCTTGCATTATGCATCCAATTTATAAAACTAATAAACATCAATCATAATATCAATTAATAAGAAGTCTATGGTTGACATATCCATTTAAAATAACTAAGGGGTTCAATCATAACAACAATATGGAAGGATTCCAAGACTACCTTACATTTCCATTACAACTAGGAAACTATGTGAAATTAATCATAATTAGAAATCATAAGCATTTAGGTTGCATGCATACTATTTAAATAACCATGAGAAGATTCAACATTATTAACTATATATATGGAGATTTAATGTTGCTTTCCTATTCATTTATATTTTTTCTAAGAATCATAAGAAGGTCAATCTTCTTTGAGTCATACATACCAACTCCATACCTTCTTATATTACATAACCATTTAAACTATTAAATAGGTCAACATCATACTAAACAAGGTAAGGTGTTGCACCCAAAATTTTTCTCATATACATATGAAAGAAATAAAAAAGATCTCTCACATTTCAGAAACACACATATTTCTCACACTAGCATATATATATATATATATATATATATATATATATATATATATATATATATATATATATATATATATATATATATATATATATATATAAAATGAGATTGAAAGAAAATTAAATACTTCACAACTTTATTTAAGAGTAGCCAGCAGTTTTCTAGAAATCTAATCTGGCTCTTGATCTGGTGCCTGTTCCGGCACCCGATACGGAACTTAGTACGGAACTTGATACGGACCTTGAAATGACCCTACTTTCTGATAAAATGATTTAAATTAACAGTTGACGAATAAGGAATTCAGTAAGGACAGGAGTTGGAAAACTGATAGAGGCAAAGGTTCATTTTACAATCATAAGATTTCCATTTTATTAGGAAGCAAAAGATGATGCATAAATTTATAAACCTTTTAACAAAAAGGGACCGTAATTTTATACAGAGGTGTTGAGGAAAAGATATGAAATTATCTTACTCAAACATTTTCAGATCTTACTTGGCTAAAGCAATATAGCCGGGAATATCACCCTATGTCTATAGCCATCAAAAATGTCATCCCAATTCACAAGTATTGTTTACAAGTGCTTAGGATGGTTTTTTTATAAATAAAAGCTTGCAGAAAATTTCATTATTTATGTGATTTTTTGCACATAACAGATGCTGAAATAAATATAGAGACAGAAGTAAAGACACCAAGTAAATAATCAAAACAGATGAGACATAAAGCAATCCTTTATTTCATTCCAATTCATCAAAGAATCGTTCTCTTTACAAAATTTCCTGAGGAAGTTTTTGGACCAAAGTTTTCAGGAAAATTAAACACACAGCAACAGCAACCACCACTTGAATTTATACCACGTTGTAGGAAACACACTGTAACATCCCGCTCTGGTGCGTTGAGAGAACTTATTCTTTGAGGACACTTGCTCGCAAGTGATCCAGATTTTATGTTATTAAACTTTTGATGTTGATTATGATGTGTTATGGGTTGATGAGATGTTGTTTTACCGCTATGACATAGACAGGTGTTATTGACTCGGTTTTACTGAGTGTGCAGGGTTTTGGACCTTGAGGATGCGGGGGCATCAATGGAACCCCTTGGAATCCAGATCGAGTCAGGGAGTGTGCCATTGGGGTTTGATTATTTTACTGTGATGTTGGTACATTAGCAACTTCATAATAGGGAAAGCCTTTAAAACCTGCAAGGGAATGTAGGGACACCTAGGAGTAAATTTAGGAGTAACTCTAGGTGGGTGAGGGAAATAAGGCAATTAATAAATTAAAGAAAATAATTATTGGAGGAATGTGGGGGGTGGGTGACACTTGTACGAAGTAGAAATTTTAGAAAAATTTTATTAAAACTTAAATTAAATGAGATTTAGGGAAAGAATGGAAGTTCGAAAACTCTATAAAAGAGAGGGAGGAGAAGGAAGAAGGGGATCTTCGGTTAGCATAACATTACGCTGCAGGAATATTGACTTGATTGATTTACTTGTGGGAGTTGGGATTTCCCAGCTTGGAGAGGAGTGGTATCTCGGCCTTGCAAGGCGAGATGGGAGCTAGACGTACCCTCTGGATAGTGTGTGGCTCATTTTCAGCTCGGGGGGCTAAGGGGGAAGAAGATTGCCCCTAGCGTTGGTTGGGAGGTACCGGTGTAGTCTCGACGGTCGGCGAGCGGGAGTTGAATGGAGTGCGCGGACAACACTCAGAGTAGGAAAACAGGCAACGATACACTTCTCTTGGTTGAATGATAGGATGTTGTAGTATGTATGATTTAGATTTACTTGTGTACTGAGTAGGTAAACTAATTGTCTAGTTGCATGACTAAATTTGTATAGCCTAGTTGATTGATTGGTTGAATGATTATCGTGACCTTCATCTTCCTGCATGTCGTGACCACCCTGTGTGTTAATTGTGACCTTGATGTCATTATCCTTCATCCTTAGCTCACCAGTCCTCTCCTGAGCAGTCGGCCAGGAGCCTGATCTATGGTCATCGCCTTAGTGTTAAAAGACCTATGGATCTCAATGCCTTGCTTTTCTATGCGAGGATGGTGAAGTGAAGGTGAACCTTTATCCGTCTAGCCAGTGGTTGCTCATGCTTGAATGATGGTCCTTGCACCTTTTGTATTGTATGATCCCGCTGCTATTATAATTATTATCCCCCAGTTGAATCTGCGGTTAATGTTTTCCAAGCTAGCTCAGCTCTGTGCTTAATGCGCCCCTTTGTTATTCTACTCTTCGTTTTATTTCATCTCTCAACTACAGATTTACCAGCCTTTCATTAGGAATTTATCGCAGAATTTAAGTGTATTGGTGTGTTTATTTGTGTTGGTATTTGGTTCTGGTTGCACAGGAAATCCGTTCCTCTACCCTGCTTGATTTTTGGGACTGAATTTATATGTCTACTTCAATTCCTGAAATATTATGTCTAAAATTTTTAAGACTAAATTTATATGTTTGATTCAATCCTGGAATTATATGTCTGAAATTTTGTTTTTACTGAATTTATAAGTCGGAATTTATAGGTCTGAATAAATAGGTTGGGAGTGAACACCATATGCGGTATTCTTTTACCACCATAAACAGTACAGGTTTAGGGAACATATGATTCCGTTGTCTAATGCTTATGTATTACATAGTCTAACAGCTTCGCTAAATGTAGATTAGAAGTTGATAAAATTGAGAATTAGATTTAGTAATCATATTCTATGCAAATCATCACTCTAAATTGACTGTACATGCATTCTATGATTAGAATTTGTTCGAACTCTTGAAGTTGTGCAATGTTTTAGACAACAATGCACAAGATGTGGTCAGAGGCATTGCCAGGAAAGAGGGAATTTCGTTTCTGTAATTCAAAACTCCTTACACAGTTTTCCTCATTGAACCTTCTAACTCATTCCAACCTTCCACCTTTCTAATGGACACATGTGATGAATAGGGTGCATATATGATTGGCAGGTAAGCATATATCTTCCAACGAAATGTATTGTAACTCGATTTTAGCATGAACCGGTACCATACAAACTCGTATCATTTCGCCCCTACAACAGTATTAAAATTGCCCAAAATCGCTCGTGCAACTGTATTGAAACCGTATTATTTCGCACCTGCAACGGTATTAAAATCGCCCAAAATTTGCCCCTGCAAACTATGTTAAAATCATGCAAATTTCGCCTCTCCAAAATGTGTAAAGTCGCCTTTCTGTAAATGCTGGATGCACCCTCCCTCTGCGAACTGTAAATCGGTTGCCTATGCCTCTACCTCCGTAGGTCGCATTATTTACGGAGGTGAAAGTATTTTTCTATGACGTTGTTAGGATAAATTGCCAAGTTGATTCTTGGGTTCTAACAGTTGCCATTCGATAGTTGCCAATTTAATTTTTGATTTTCTGGCATGCACCCACCACCTTTAGTTCTCTTGTGCCGATTTAGATGCTTTTGTTTTCCATTTCCTTTACTTGGCAGTCGTGACTTGGTAATCGTTATTCCAATATATTGTCAGCACCTCTTACAGCCACCGTATTAATGGCTAACTGCAACTTTCCACATGATTTTAGTTTATGCCTTATTAAGGAGAATGGCTAGTAAAATGTGTTGGGATTATACTGGAATTTAGGTGTCAGAATGAGTTGATTTGTGCATCAGTGTTAATAGCTACCTTCAGATTTAAATGGGATCTTTTAATGTTTTTACTTTTTCCGTCGATGAAAATAAGAAATGCATGTAGACTCCAAACCCGATGCTTGAAATTTGTCAAGTGAAAGACTGTCTTCATTGGGGTGATTCTATAGTTATTAAAATATATATATGTTTTCAATATGAATTATTGATATTGCTATCACATCTCTTGATATTATTTGTAATACAGATCTTTTCAATCAATTTTATAATTTGGATATTGATTTAATGTAAACTGGGTATTGTTGTAATATAACTTGGATATGGTTTAATATACTTTGGGTATGGTTTTGATATAAATTGGATATTTTCCTAAACACCATTTGGATATTGTCTTAATATAACTTGGGTATTGGCTCAATATAATGGGGCTATTGTTTTAATATAAACTCTAGTGGTGATTGTTTAAAATCTTAGGAGGTATTTTTTTAATAGAGGTTGGATAAAAAGAAATTGTTTTAATATTAGGTTCACTCCTTCGCCTTTCGACTTCTTGCTTAAGAAATATTGTTCTGGGATGTTGATGAATTCGTCTCAGCTTGCGCTACCCGTTGAGGGTATTGATGTTTATTATTAAGTAATGGTTATACTTGTTTATGTAAACCTTTGATGTGCTTGGCTGCTCACTGTAAGGGTTCTAGCTACTTGTGTATTTAATATTGGGTTTCTAGGATGATTGTCCTTAGTTCAGTAGTCTTGGTCTGCCTGTGTCGGGTGGGATGCAGACACCTCCTTGTTCCTCAGAACAGTTGCCAGCCCTGAGACCTTAAATGGTCAAGATCAATGGGAACTTGGGCTTGAGCGTTGCTTATGTGTCCTGGAGGTCCTAACCATTGCAAGGTAGGACGGGCGGGTAGTCAGTCTTATTTGTGGTCGGTGATTGTCGTCCTTGCTTTCGGATGCTTGATGTGCGTCTTAGTTTGTTATGTCATGGTCGCAGTTGCATAAGTCATGTTCATCGTTGTGTTGCGACGCAGAGTAGAATGTAGTTACTACCCTTGTACACACGCACGCACACACACACAAAAAAAAAGAGAGAAAATTGCACTTGTTATAAGAGGTTGATGTCGTGATGAACTAGAGGTTTGTTACATATGGTATCAGAGCGGGGTTCAACCCACGACTTGGGATTGCTACGGCTTTCGTTGACATGATTGATTATACTATTGCTAATCAAGTTGATTCTGTGCGTGCAGGTAATCATGGTTAGAGAGCGTCGTGGTGGAAGACGATGGGG
>JZKD02S0419425.1:200433-214802 GCA_000966675.3 Picea glauca | reverse complement strand
TTTTTTTCCCTAGAAGGCAACCCTCTTTTATGAGGGAAATGTATTGCGGCTATGGTTGATGGCGAATATTGTATTCTAAGAGAGGAGACTGTGAGAGAAAGAATAGGAAGTTACAGCAGGTTTTGTTGTAGGTTGTATCCCTTCATTTGATGGATAATAATAAAGGAAGGACCTAGCAATTTCTCTAGTGGACGTAGCCCACACTAGTTGAACCACGTAAATCTGTGTCTCTCTTGTGTTATGTATCTTTTATGTTTTGTTTCCGCATTTGTTTTATTTTATTGCTCCGCGGTCCTATTTTTATAACAAACACACCATCAATAGATCTTTGTAACAAGAAGTCTCCTATAATGACGTATCTTGTGGATTCAAAGCAGAGTATTCTTCTTTGATGAGTGTCTAAGTTGTTTGGGCATCTCTGGTTTTGTAAGTAGTAAACTAGATTCTTATACCAAGGATGTTCAAACACAGGAAGAATATGATTTTCAATGTAGAACAGTGTTGATAAGGAACTATCATGTTCATCAATTTCTTCACTATTCTCAGCATGTTGAGCTAAGTGAAGGGCTAAGTCACGTCCATTGATAGTGGTAGAATTCACGATATTCAAATCATGCTCCTGGATCTTGGCAAGACAATGTGCAAGCTTCCCTGAAAGATAAGTCTGTGAGAGAAAAAACTTGACAGCAGGTAAAGGGACTTTTACCAACGTATGCTTACCTAGGATGAAGTGGCAAAACTTTTCAATAGCTTTAACAAGAGTGAAAGCATGTTTCTCAATAAAAGAATATTTAAATTCATCATCAGACAAACTTTGACTCATGTAAGCCACTGGTTTTTCATTACCTTGGTCATCATTTTGCATGAGGATAGAAAAAATTGCTTCCTCGGTGGATTTAGTATATATCATGAATTCCTTCTCAAAATCCGGCTTTGCCAAAACTGGTGCAGAGCTAATTTCTTTCTTGATTCCTACAAAATCATTTTCGACATCATTTGTCCAAGAAAAATAACGATCTTGCTTAAGCAGATTATGAATCGGTTCGACCATCACAACAAAATATGGAACAAACCTACGGACGAAGTTAATAACCCCCATAAAATATTGAACCTCCTTCTTGGAAGTGGGAGCAGGAAGATTAAGGATGGAAACAATCATTTTGGGATCAATGCTTATTCTTGAATCAGAGACAATGTGTCCAAGGAGCTTTCCCTCGGTAACATCGAAAATGGACTTAGAAGGATTTAGAGAGATGTCAAATTTCCTACATCGCATGAGAACTCTTTTCAGATGACCAAAATGATCTGATTGGATTTTAGAGTACACTGTTAAGTCGTTAAGGTAGATCTAAATGATCTTACCAATCAAATCGTCAAAAGTTATTTTCATAAATCTTTGAAAAGTGGCACCTGCATTAGATAATCCAAAAGGCATATGCTCATAAGAAAAGGTACCCCAACGAGTAATAAAGGTGGTTTTATATTTATCTTCCCTTTTTACCTTGATTTGATTGTAACTGGAAAAAATTTCAAGTAAGGACATCATCTGTGACCCTGCGACTTTCTACAAAATCATTTATATGTTAGGGAGAGGAAAGTGATCTTTTATACTAGCTCAATTTAATGCGCGAAAATCAATGCATAATCTAATCTGACCGGTTTTTTTCTGAACAGGAACCAAATTGGAAACCCATTCAGAATACTTTACCGGAAAGATGATTCCAGCCTTCAAGAGTTTTTCCAACTCCTTTCGAATAGTTTCTTCCAATGCAGGGTTGATAGGTCTTTGTTTTTTCCTAACTAGTTTTATGCCTTTCTTGATGGGGATGGCATGTTGTATAAGACCAGGATCAAAACCACAAAGATCCTCATAAGACCAAGCAAAAACATCTTGAAATTCACCAAGTAGCTTGGCAAACTTCATTTTATCTTCATCAGAACATTGGGCACCTATTTTAACATTATTTGGAGACTCGAGTGTCCCAATGTTCAAGGATATGGTTTCACCCACCTTCCTTTTTTACTCCTCTTATTTTTGTTTCTCTTTATTGCCTACATCACTCAATGAAAACAAACTCTCTAGAGGATTCAAGCCTTTAGGATATAATTTCCTTGGGATTATAAGGTTCATTTTGAATGAAAGAACAGATGCTCTCGTCGCTAGGGAAGACTTGCCAAGATTCTATATTGTCATGGATATGTGGACGATATAGAGATTGAAAAGTACAATCAGGTATGTGTGGAAGAAGTTGTCGATTAGGAGAGGCTACAAAAACAACTAATCGATCAGCCATTGAGTTCAATTCCCTCTTAACATGAGTGATGTTGAAATATAATAGGTTTGAGATAAGTGCCCACACAGTTTGGGTGTATCGTTTCATCAACTTGTTGCTAGGAGAGTATATATTACGTACAAGGTTCACAACAAGCTCGGAATCTCCAAAAAATGAAAGGTGACCACAACCAATATTATAGGCATTTTCAATGCCTAATAATAACGCTTCAAATTCAGTGACATTATTTGTGCAAGCAAACTTGAACCTGTAAGAAAAGTTATGAATTTTTCCCACATGAGAGTACAAGATTATGCCAGCTTTGTTACCTTCACTAGAGCATGAACCATCAAAGTGCATGTGCCACATACCATCATCCAAATCAATTTGTTCCAAGGGAATGTTATATTCCTCAACAAAGATGGAATACACCCCTAGGTTCTCTTCGATATAGTTCGCATTAGGTTGTGGGACACTCTCTATGTAAGGTGAAACCCTTCCCTCTCTAAGGACTATAATGTTTTTACCATTCCGAGGAACGGATAAGTGTGTCTCGTCGAGTGAGACGTATCCACCCGTCAAATCTTGCCAATCGTTTCCTAATATGATTGAGTAATTTCTTACTGACATATCAATTACCTGAATACTAAGGGTTGTCCTTATTTTAGGGTGGGCGCACAAAACTAAGGTCACATATTTAATCTCGCCTATGGTCATTTTTTTTAGACTATTATAAGAGAGCATGCTCCTAGTGTTTTCATTTGTACAAGACAATCGTAGCTCTTCCATAATAATCTTCGACATCACACTTGGGCCTGAACTTCCATCAATGAGGAAACAATGGGCGATCTTATCCATAATCATTACATAAATATAAAAAGGGGTATTTTTTACGGAGTATCAAAAGTTATGTACACCTACTTTATTTACAGACAAATCCTCTTCATTTACCTCTTAAAAGAGGTTGGATACAACAGAAGCTTTTCCTTCCATTAATTGTTTTAGATGCCTATGTTTTCCAGGGATGGAAACCATGTCCAGAAGGGTTGCATCTGCTTTGATGTTGGCCAACTGATTCAAAATATTGTATTTGGAAGAGAGGAGAGGGGAAGTAGTTCCTTGACTGTCAGTAACCTTAGGAACCTGAATAGTAGCAGCTAGTGAGAATGAGCTTGGGTTAGAAGAATTGCGGGGAGAATCATATTTTCCTTTGGGAGCGTAGGATTTGTTCCTAGTATTGATAATCATGACATCTTCTGGATTTGCAAAATCTAGGACAGCGATGGTTTTTTCTAGTATCTTACCAAAGATCTTATCTCTAGCACTCTTCCTTACCTCACATGTGGCTTCCTCATGGTGTTTCTCGCAAAATTTACACCAACTTCGAGGCATGGTAGCTTTAGGCTGAAAATTATTTTCAATTGGATTTCTAAAGGGGGGTGCAAAAGAGGATGAAGCTCCAAGGGTGAGAGGGGAGACATTTCCATTTCTCTCATACGCTATCATACGATTATTCATATCGTGTGCTAATTGTAAGAGGGTGGACATGTCTATTTGTTTAACCGATTCTCCCTGAGGAAGGCTTGTTCTTTAAAGCTATTATTCATACTCTAAACAAGTATGCATAGTGGAACCGAGGTTATCAATGGATTTTTCCTCAAGCCTATGATGATATGGGGAAGGTAATGCATGAAAGTGTCTTGGTTTTGAGATCAAATGAGTTCAGGGATTTGATTGTATAACTTAGTGAAACGCAAGTTGAATGACTTGATGGTCTCACCATTCTTATAAGCGATGTTATTGTACTCCCATAATTGTTCATTCGGGCTTTTAGATTGCCCATAGGTGGACTTGAACCAATAAACTAACTCCTCCCAAGTAGACAGAATTTTAGGAGGAAGTTCAAAGAAATCAGTTGCAGCCTTTCCTTCCAAGGAATTGACGAATAAGCGCATGTAAGTATCGTTGTCATTGGATCCTATGTTGTGGAAAGCATTAGAAAATGCCACCAGGTGTTCATTTGTAGTGATAGTTGTATTCCCCGAAAACCTAAGAAGATTCTCTTTGAATTTAGGAAGTGGACGAGTAGCAGGTTCTAGGTTAAGAGGAGAGGAAACATGCAACAGCGTGGTTGTGGTGTCTTCTTCAAACTAAAAAATACCATACTTTTTAATGACTTTGGTGGGATTTTTTGTAGATTGGACAGGGATATGGTAACTATATAAGCTACCAATCACTGACGAAGCTGAATACTGAGAGGAGGAAGCACTTCCAGTTCCACCAGAGCCACCACTAGATTCCATCTTGTGGATGGTAGGTAAGGGAGAGAAAGACGAACTGGATGAATCAAACAAAGTTCTCCTTAGAGAACTTGTTTGGGTTGATAACACAATGTTTCTTCTTCCTATTTCGGTAATAGGATTAATCTCAGGTGATAATCCTCTTCTTCTCCTAAAAACATGAGAATCTAAGGACATGAAAGGAAGGCCAAAGCCAAAGGAACAAGAAGGTTACTGTTGATTTATAGGTTGTCTATGTCTATCTTCCCAACGTTCTTGGGCACTAATATCTCATTCAATTGTTTCCCATGAATGCTTAAGCTCAGCCCGAGTATTAGCAGTGTCTAAATTGGTGTTAAACAAATTCAAAGCAATGTTGGTCTGATCTTGAAGACCAGGCTCAATATTGGGTTGCCTTGCAACAAGTACAGTCATTAAGAAATAAAACAGTCAAAGAGTCAATATCATAAAAATAGATGTATTCGATGTTAATCAAGCATAAAAATTAACCAGAGAGATATTGAGGATCTCCCCAGTATGGTCGCCAAATAAATGTTGAGGAAAATATATGAAATTATCTTACTCAAACATTTTCAGATCTTACTTGGATAAATCAAGATAGACGATAATATCACCCTATGTTTATAGCCATCAAAAATGTTATCCTAATTCACAAGTATTGTTTACAAGTGCTTAGGATGGTTTTTTTATAAATAAAATCTTGTTGAAAAATTCATTATTTATGTGATTTTCTGAACATAACAGATGTTGAAATAAATATAGAGACAGAATTAAAGACACCAAGTCAATAATAAAAATAGATGATACATAAAGCAATCATTTATTTCATTCCAATTCATCAAAGAATTGCTATCTTTACAAAATTTATTGAGGAAGTTTTGGACCAAAGTCAAACTTAGACATCCCTGATGAAACATACAAAAGGACTTCTAACATAAAGAAAAAAACTGAACTTTAAAAGTTTGATCAGCTTGCCACAGATTGTTGCCCACTCGACTCTGCACAATAACCTTTGTCAGTCATGAAATCTAATTCACAAACAGACAAGTCTACACAGACTATCAAAGATAGATCAACACCTCTAAAAAACAAGTGTCTGAATGATATAATTTAGCCATGAATCTTGTTGTTTGCAATAGGACCCTGCTATCATAAAAAATAATTAGGCTTCTAATGAATTAAGGAATGAATGAAAACTTAATTATCTCAACAAAACTCAAAGAGAAAACCTTAGTATGCTTCTCCTTCTATTCTCCTTTGTTCCTCCCTTTCCTTTTGATTTTAAGCAAATTAGAATTGGTTGAAGTAGTTGAACTACTTCCTTAGTTAAGTTATAAAACTCAGCCAACTTTTTAGTTAAGGGGGAATAGTAATAAAATCATAATAAGGGTTTTATATAAATAATAACTAGTCGGTGGGACCCCTTATGACTCCCTTTAGTTCTCTAACAATGATAACACAACTAGTTAAGCAAACAAAACATCCCTCCTTGTGACTCCCATCATCATTTTCATATTTTGACAATTTATGTCAATGATAATTGAAATTATTTCCAAAAATATATTACCCATATATCCAAAAAATAGTGTGTTGTCCAAATTTTCAGAAGTCAATTGTTCTCAACAATAAATAAATAAAAACTTAAAATCCATATTTTCCACTCTGGGAGGCAATCTTTCCCTTGTTGTTGTTGTCACCTTTTGATCTCTTTGAATTTTCCTTAGGCTGTTTGGAGCCTTTAGGGATAATCTCATTGATCATATGAGAGAAATCATCTCTCAAATGCATGTGGGAGAACACGGATTTATCAGAGTCATTTGAGAGTGAGGAAGGGGCGGCAGTAGCTTTTCCTTTGTAAGGAGCATGGTGGGCCTCGGTTTTCAACCTTTTGCTTGCATGGGAAGACTGAACTGGTGAGTGGAAAGGGGCAGCTTGGACAATTTTATTGATAGGTGGAGGAGTAGGTAGAGACAAGTTAGGTAGCCATGATGTTGGGAGACTATCGGGTGGACAATCTTATGCCATCCGTCATTTTCAGGGACTTCAGGTTGCAGTGAGACATGAGGAGGCATTGGGATACCAGGGACCTATGGGGCTTGGAAGGGAGGCCTTTCAGGCCTAGGTTGGACTGCTCCTTTCACAATCCAGTTAAAAAACCCAGCTTGAAATAGTTGTCCTAACTCTTGCAAGTCTGCATCAAAGTGTATAGATAATCTTATCCTTCTAGGTCCCCTGTTCCAATTACCTCTTCCTCGATTACCCCTGCCATGGTTACCTCTGCTGAAAAAGCTCATTCTTGTATGCATAATTGATTAGAAAATAGTTTCTTTAACAACCATACATGAAAACTCTTTTAAAATATGAAATAAAATTTGGTTCAACAACATATCAGACTCATGCAATCCAATCCATATAAATTGTTTAGTATTTTTCAATGAGCAGGGGGTGAACAAGGGTTATGGGATATGTGAGGGGTTTTAGTTAGCGAAAAGGTGTTAAAATGAGGGGGAAAAGATCACGATTACTACTCACAGACATCAAACAATCAATTGTATCGTAAAACAAAATAATATATCACTATAATTCATCCATGTGGTTCCTTAACTATCATAATACAGAACTTCTCTTAAGTATAATTAAATTTTAGGAACATGGAGTGGATAGTGAATATGGGAAGGCGAGGAGAATTGTAGTGAGCGAAAAGTGAAATAATGGTAGGGAAAAAAAGTGAATATTGTTCGAAAAACCAATTAAGTTATCTATAAAACCAGTTTTGTACTCAATACAACTATTCCAGCACCAATTAAACCATTATTGTGGCCAATTAAACAATACTGCGTGTTAAAACTTGTTCACTATCCCACATTCAATTTCCTCAAAAACTTTCAATTAACACAGAATATAATTATACTCATAATCATCATGACTTCACCCATATTGTTTAAAAGAATTATGTTTCTTTTCAATTCCTTCCCTTTTATATTTAAAACAAAATACAATGAACACATAGCCATACTGCCTCAACTTTGTTCAGCATAAAAAACATTAACCATTTCCCATAAATTAATTTCTCAAATCAAACACAGACACATGTCTTTCCCAAGTCGAGCAGACTCTTTTTAAACATGCCTGATCCTATTTCCTTAACAATTTTAACAATTAAATTTGCAATGAAACCATACTCCCAAAAATTTGTGCTCATCTTTGATGGTGCAATAAAACAAAATGATGCACTATGCCCATAAATCATACACAGTAGATAGCTAGGCCACAGTTCTTAATACCATCAGATTGCAATAATATCAATCAGGAAAATTAAACACACAGCAACAGCAACCACCACTTGAATTTATACCACGTTGTAGGAAACACACGGACCAATGCATAATGCAAAGATGCATCTTTGTGACTGTACAAATTCAATTAATCCCAATCAAACCATTTTTAACAATGTTGAGTTATCAATTCCATTGTTACAACAACAGGGGGTAGCGACTATATGCTCATTATCATTTCCAATTACAACTCTTCAATCAACCCGATCAAACAGAGATAAGCTACAAATCAAAGTCGTTGTCCATATTACTTAACCAACATATGACATTCAACAAGATGTTTGACAAGGTGCGACCAGTCTAGTTTATCAAAATGGGCTATGTAAATAATGAACAAAATAATCAAGGGTTCGCTTGGTGGAAGCAAAGACAGGGAGACCGGAGGAAAACCATATCAACAGTGGGTGAGAGTCTTCAAGACAATCATGGTGGAACCATAAGCCTTATAACCTTTAGCTTGCAAGACAGGGTGACAGTTTGACACCAGGTAGGGTAGACCATGAGGTCGAGGAGCAGAGGTTCCTTACTAGCCAGTAACCAACATTAAGAACACGCAGAGGCATAACCCTTATGGTTTTCCCCAAAAGCCGAATAATGTTGATAGAAATGCAGAGCTCAGGTAATACCAACCAACCCTAAAGCAAGCTTCTTGGCATAATAGCCACCCATAACCAACTGTGTGGATACCAATAACGTAAAATGAGCTCACGACCAGGTGGAAAAATGATATAAAGTGCCCAAAAGGTGTTTCAATCATACACAGCAACCCCATAACACCAAATACAACTGGGTGTGGTTACAATGACTGTGAGGAGACAGCCAAACAAAATGAAACCCTCCAAAAAAAAACATAAAGACAACAGAGATCCATCACAGCTTCCACCACACAAAACAACCAATGAAATTGTGACCTCAACCATCAAATTTTCCATTTGCAATGAATAAAACACACAGTCATTCCAAAGAAAAAACCACTTGTTTACACAGTTGCCAACCTCAAGAAAACACATACCAATACATTATCGAGCCAACGTTCATTTCATAAATAGAGCGAGTTCATGGATGGGTGAAAAAAACATACCAATAACCAAACAGCCTTCAAAATGTGAGCTTGGTCGAGCAATTTTGTCCACCCCTGAATCTCGGAGCTTAACCATAGCAAAAATCAAATGAGCAATAACCAAGCTAGGGTGACAACTAGTGGGAGAAGTATGGAGTGACGTGCATTTACTACACGTCGCTTCCATCCTCCACTCATTCAATTACGAGTACACGACAGCTATCCAACCATTAATCCATGCATCTAAACTTGCATACATTGTTTGCCAATTTCACCACCTGATCCATAGTAACCATTGCCAAGACATACTATAACATATATCACATGTGCCCCATAGAACTCAATAAAAGCATATAGCCACTAACATTTCTAGTTAGGACTAACATCCATTTCTTTAATTTCAAATGCATATAGTATAGCATAGTATAGCATAGTTCTCTTTTCTTGGATTTATTCCATATTGCCTGTGTCTCTTGTTATAACTAACATGTGTCTTGTGCAGGTGTAACAAGTAATAAATCATTGCGCCAATAGCAATGTAGCAACAGTGAATATAAGCCATTCATACATGGAATTTAGAGTTTAGAGCAATAGAACCAACACATAAAATGCATTATCCATCTGCCATTATGTCGCAAAAAAAATCAATACTTCATCATCAATCATGTAGAACCATGTAATCAATGTCGAACAACAGCATAAATGTGTAATAAGAACCTTATCTGATCCTCCAATCTACAAGGGGGTCCCACCTACTAATATTATATATCATTATCTTGGTTTAAATAATAGGCTTTAGCAATACTTTGCGGGCGAAATCCTCATTGTGATTTTTATCGTCAACAAGAGGCTGCCATTGCGTGGCACCGAATAGAGAGAATTAAGTAGCTATTTTTTTTTTCAAGAAGGGCAACACCAAGAACACAGAACCGTCTATTTCCCATTAATTCAATCATATGCCACTACTCAACTAGAGTTATCAGCATACGTAACCATCAATTCATCATAGTGCAAATAATAATCTACTCTACTAAATAAATCTTCAAGCAACATTGAGTGTAAATGAGTAAGAGGATTTTACATAAACAATAATAACCCAAAGAGCATAAGTAAATCTTAGTCTCGTGTAACTCAACGATGCATCTCCATATTAAGGAATATCTTCTAAGAATATATATCAGGAATCTAAAGGATAAAATCATATATTCATTTGCAAGGAACCATAAGAAGATCAATCTTCTTAAGCACTACATTAAATTTAGATGCTACCTTTCATTATGCATCCAATTTGAAAAACTAATAAACATCAATCATGATATCAATTAATAAGAAGTCTATTGTTGGGATATCCATTTAAAAGAACTAAGGGGTTCAATCATAACAACAATATGGAAGGATTTCAAGACTACCTTACATTTCCATTGTAAGGAAATTATGTGAAATTAATCATAATTAGTAATCATAAGAATTTAGGTTGCATGCATACTATTTAAATAACCATGAGAAGATTCAACCTTATTAACTATATATATGGAGATTCAGTGTTGTTTGCCTATTCATTTATAAAAAAAATTAGAATCATAAGAAGGTCAATCTTCTTTGAGTCATACATATTGACTCCATACCTTATTATATTACATAACCATTTAAACTATTAAAGAGGTCAACAACATACTAAACAAGGTAATATGTTGCACCAACCATTTTTCTCATATTCATTTAAAGGAACTAAATAAGATCTCTTATATTTCATAATTTCACAGGTTTCTCATACTAGCTTATATATATATATATATATATATAAGGAGATTGAAAGAAAATCAAACACTTCACAACTTCATTTAAGAGTAGCTAGTAATTTTCTAGAAATCTAATCTGACCTTTGATCTGGTGCATGTTCTGGCACCCGATACGGAACTTGATATAGAACTTGATACGGAACTTGATATGGACCTTGACATGACCCTACTTTCTGATAAAATAATGTAAATTAACAGACAGCGAATAAGGGATTCAGTAAGGATAGGATTTGGAAAAGTGATAGAGGCATAGGTTCATTTTACAATCATAAGATTTCCATTTTATTAGGAAACAAAAGATGATGCATAAATTGATAAAGCTTTTAAGAAAAAGGGACCGTAAGTTTATACAGAGGTTGTCATTGTGTGGCAGTGAACAGAGAGAATTAAGTAGCTATTAATATTTTCAAGAAGGGAGGAAACAAGAATGCAGAACTGTATGAACTCAATCCAGACCATAATCTGGCACTCCATTCGGCCCTGGATCCGGAACTCAATCTGATCCTCACTCCGTCACTTAATCCGGTATTAAAATTTCTGACAAATAAATTTAATTTCAATCTCGCAGCAAAAATGATTGTTATTAATTGTATAGCTTAGAGGAAGGGACAACAATTGAGGCAGGGTCTATCAAGAAAGAAAAAGGTAATAGGTGAGTGATCGTGTAGACATCGAGCCAATCAACAAATTCAACTCACCCTTCTTAATGTTAACTCTACGATGTTACCATTGTTTAAAACGTGGAAAATCAATACAAAACAGTTAACTGGAAAATGGGAAACCAGACATGAACAGGTTAAATGACACTGTAATTTCAAGAGAGACGGTTTTCATACGAAACTTAATCCGGCACCTGATCCGGCCCTTGATCCGGAACCCGATCCAGCACTCACTTCGGACCTTAAAATAGAACTAAATTTATGGTAATTTCGAAATTAAAAATCACAGGCAGCAAAAACGAAAATCTTAACGGATGGACAACAATTTAATATCGAGTTTCTCATTGATGTAGCAATGTAGAGGTAGGTTCGTCTTTCAATAAGCTTGAGGAAATAATCAAATTTCTTATGTAGAGGAAATAAACTAAAAAAACAACAACTAAATTTATGGGTTGTTCATTAGTTGGGCAGCACCCAAAATGACACACTAGTCAGCAATAGATTTCAATGCACAATCCCACAAACAAGAAGGAGGGGAGGGTGCACACTCTAGCACAGGTTTCCAAATTTTCACAAGGGAAAAAAAATCGCCAAGCAATACAAACTTGCAAACAAACTATAATCACTTCCTAACAAGATTTTTTTTTAAACATAACAGATTCGGATTTGTACAGTACACTGGAGTGTTCGCCAAGCATCCAACAAAAAGAACAAAGCATCTTGTCCACAAGATCACATCAAATATCGAATACTCTCCCATAAAAAATCAGTTTATAAAATTAGTGCATTGATCCATGTAATCATGATGGTTTGGTCTTAGCAGGGAGTTTGCAAATTTCACAAAAGAACAGCACGTCACAATCAAACCAACAACATAAGTTTACTTCTTTCAAAAGGGATTTTTCCCAACCCAGCCTATGTAGCCAGCAAACTACTCAATATCATACATGAACCCCTTCACTGCAACAATCGTATCGTATACAAATAATAATTTAATTTATTAAAATTCTGATAAACATATCAATGAAAACGACCAATAGATTTTACATTCGGTATACTTATATGTCTCTACTAGCAGTGTTTAATCATTTCTAGATTTTACAGAAACTTTCAAGGATCTTTCCAAATTGAAATTTAGAATTACAATCACAGTTTTATGGAAAATTTCTGAAACTATATTATATAATTTAATCTTAATAAAATTGCAAATCTCAATAAGAATACCGTAATCGATGAAGAAGAATCGAAGATGAAATCTGAAGATGTCCTTCAGCAATGGCACTCCTTCCTTCCTCCAGCTTGATAATCGTTGAGGCTTCACCGGTACCTCCCAACCAATGCTAGGGGTTTCTCCCTTAGCCCCCCAAGCTGCAAAGGGGCCACGCACACACACAACCATAAATCCTCTAGCTCCCAGCTTGCCTCACAAAGTAGAGCCAACACTCTCTCCCAAGCTAGGTATCCCAACTCTCACAAGTAAAACCAGTCAAAAATTATGTAGCATAACTTTATCCATAACCAATGTGATCTCTTTTCCCTCTGAACCAATTTCTTTATAGGATTTTCCTCAATGAACACATCCCCACTTGCACAATTAATTCTCTTTTTAATTAATTAATTGAGAATTATTTCCCCCTTACACTTGTCACCCTCTCCCCAAGATGAACAAGTAATTACATATTATAATTTAATTCAAATTCAAATTCCCTCACCCTTCCTAAAAGCGCTCCTTAATTCGCTCCTAGTTGTCTCTTTATTCCCCATATTCTCATTTAATGACTGGCGCCTTACTAAATCTGAGTTGAGTTAAAATAGTAATCTTCTTCTAGTTAGACTAGTGTTAGCTAGACTCTAGATACCTTTCTATGCGTACACATCCTTTCAGCTTTATTTTGTTTTTACCTTAAATTCCAATTTGGTATCTTCTTGCACATATGTGTATTAAATCAATATTTAGGTTTATTTTATTGTTCTTAATATCTTAAAATGATTTACCTCATTCCTATTTTGATTTAGTTAATAATTTAGTTTTAGTCTTCTTACCAACTTAGGCTTAATTTTTGAATAGGCTTAGACTTTCATTTGGGGATTCACAATTAATAATTTCAATCCTTAATTAATTAATTAAAGCCAACGATGCTTAAATATTTTACAAGGTTTGATTATTTGCTCAAGGTTTTCTAGGCCACCTAGATTCATTGACTCAAGTTTTATTTCCGCGACATGCCCTTCAAGATGCACTATGTTCTCCAAGGGTGTTACTCGTCTTTGACTAGTTTTGGTAGTTGTCCAACCCTTGGAGTCAACACTCCATTTGGGAAACCTTGTGAGAGACTAAGGGATTCTAAGGAATAAGGACCCTACCTTATTGCACGTCCTTTAGAAATATTCGTAAGCGACTGTCTCACTTTGCCCTCACGACATCATGGACCTCTCAAACTAGGTAATCGTTAACCTACAATTCGATCCACGGCGAGAGTGCTAGTAGGTTGTGACAGGGACTCTGCCACACCTCTCCCTCAATATATGGTCTATGTGCATGGCCCCTTTACTCCTTATGTGATTCAGATTAGCAATCATTCATTAGTCTGCATCCATCAACAGAACACTGTCAATGGTCCATATACAAAATCATACTATAATCGATCATATGTCACATATGCATAAATGAAATACTCAAACCAATACAATCCACTCCCTGACTCAATCTGGAGTCCAAGGAGGTCCATTGATTCCCTCGGCATCCACAATCCATCAAGTGTCCTGCACACTCAGGGAAACTCGTTAATAGCATCTGTCAATACGCATATAACAAATAACATAAAAATCAAAATCCATCAACATCATCATAAATTCCATAAGCGAAATATATTTAACAATGTACTATAACCAGATCACTTGCACGCAAGTGTCCTCAAAGAATAATTCGATAACATGTGCTCG
>JZKD02S0419425.1:148524-174505 GCA_000966675.3 Picea glauca | reverse complement strand
TTAAGATGAATTAAATTGTAATGTAAATAACTAAAAATGTTAAGATAGTTTTGAATGTTTAATTAGGTGATATTAGATAGCGTTACTATAAAATAACACACGTGTTTTAGTTTGGTTATATTTTGGAGTGTTATGTATAGGATTAATATGCCACAATTTTTATCCATCAATTTATATATTTTAAAAATGTTTTGCAAAATTCAATTTACATTACTATCAATAATTACTAACACCTTAATTTGTTTAATTCTATTTCAACTTTTAAAGATAGGAATAAGCCACTGTTACTTTTACTTTTAAGCTATACATAAGTAATGCATTATCATAAGTTTCAAGTATTTCATTTTGGATTACATACACCTATTACATTAACATATATTTATGAGGCAAGTATAAGTAGGGTTGCTTTTAATTTCACTTGTTTTTATTGTATGAGAGATTACAAATAATATTATCTTATTTTTTTATATTATTTTTGATTGTGGTAGTCAAATTTGTGTTTCCTTTATCAATTTAATAAAATTATGAAACATAATCTTAAGAGCCTTAAAATTACAAAACATAATGTTAAGGGAGGGACTAGTTTCCCCTTGTTTGTGTATACAAACATTCCATTATAATGGTAAAAGTTTCTTAACAATTTTTATTTTGTTGTTTGTTAGTTTTTCCGTGACATGTGGGACTAACCTGTGGCTAAGAAACTGCGACTCAGGGGCATCTAATCTGTCAAAATCATCTGGGGATCGCACCTGGCCTGAGCCACACCAACCCTTAACATGGATGGATTTTTTGTCCCCGCAGGTTTCGAACCGATGACTTTAACAACACAGAGTGCCTTAACAACACACTCCGTCACCGAATGTCCTACACCTCGGGGACATTAAGAATGAAGGACATGGGGGTGGGCTTTGATCCACTTATGTGTGCACGAGTCATGATACCATTTAATATATAGTATCTCTGGGTGCAACCACACGTTCGACCACTACCTCAAGGTGCCCCCATGGATGTAGGTAAAGCCCTCACGAGAATTGAACCTTGCTCAAAGGTGAAAAATTCCTCGCTTTCCACCATTGGATCCAACCCCTTTAGGCACCTTAACAATTCTTATTACTAAATGCACATTTATTTAATTAAATTCTTTATAACTATTTTTAGGTAAGATATAATTGGAAGGTGATAAACATATTTTGAATTTACATATTTTCAGTGGCAAAGACTATATGCTCACCTTTTTTTATTAACTTGTGTGATTATATTGAATATATATAAAGATTAACAAATTTCAAATAAATATTTATTTAACTTAACTATAATATTTAAAAAATAGACTAATATGTTTTCAATTATTATTGAATTCACTGTAATTTATAAAAAATAGATTAACATGTTTTCAATTATTATTATTTTATTTATTTATATATTTTTCATGTGCATACTATGATTTAACATTTCCTCACAAGTTACCCTTCCACTTTCATCAATATTAACTACAGTTGTAATGGATTTCACCATTTCCTCACAAGTTACTCTTCCACACTCATCAATATTAACTACAATTGTAATGGATCTCACCATAAAATATGAAGAAAGTGTACATTTCCAAGTGGATTGGACAAGATGTGAAAAAAACTACCGATAGTAATGAAATCAAAGGGGAAATACATGACATCCATAAGCCATAAGAAATATTCTGGTCCAACTCTATCATATAGATCTTAACTCTATCATATATATCTTAAACAATCCAACCATATTGTAACATCCCGCTCTTGTGAGCACACGTTATTGACTTATTCTTTGAGGACACTTGCATGCAAGTGATCCGGTTTTAGTATATGGATGTCTATTTCGCCTATGGATTCTTATGATGATGTTGATGGATTATGAGGTTGTGTTATTTGATATCTATGTATTGACATATGCTATTGACGATTTTCCCCTATGTGTGCATGACACTTGACAGATTGAGGATGCCGATGGAATCAATTGACCTCCTTGGACTCCGGATCGAGTCAGGGAGTGGATTGTATTGGTTTGAGTATTTTATTTATGCATATGTGACATATGATCGGGTATATTATGATGTTGTTTATGGATCATTGACAGTGTTGATGGATGCAGGATGAAAATTGCTTGCTAATCAAACTCACATAAGGAGTAAATGGGCCATGCACGACAACCAGATATTGAGGGAGAGGTCTGGAAACATCCTTGTCATAGCCTACTAGCACTCCTTCCTTGGCTCAAATTGTAGGTTAACGATTACCTAGTTTGAGAGATCCATGATGCCGTGAGGGCAGACTGAGATAATCACTCACAAAGATTCTAAAGGGCATGCAATAAGGCATGGTCCTTATTCCTTAGAGGACTTTAGTCTCTGACGAGGTCGCCTGAATGGAATATTGACTCCAAGGGTTGGAAAACACCAAAACCAGTCAAAGGCAAGTGACACCCTTGGAGCACTGAGTGTGTCTTGAAGGGCACGTTATGAAATTTAAAATTGAATCAAAGTCGAGTGGCACCCTTGGAGCACAAAGTGCGTCTTGAAGGGCACGCCACATAATGTAAAAAAATGAGTTAAAGAGTCTAGGTGGCCTAGAGAACTTTGAGCGAATGCTAAACCTTGTAAATTCTTGAGCACTACCGAATTAATTAATTGATTAATTAATTAATTAAAGAATGAATATATTAATCATAATCCCTAAGGGTCTAGGCGTTTGAAAAAAATATTTAACTAAGCCTAAGTTTAAGAGAGTGACACGACTAAAAACTAATTTTTTAAATTAAATAATGAGGGGATGAAATGAATCAAATTAAGAATCAATGAAATTAAAAATAAATACAAAGGAGTGATTAATACACTTGTGCAAGTAAATACCAAATTATAATTTAAAATGAGAAATGAATAAAGAATAAAATATGTGTAATCATAGAAAGGTATCTAGAGTCTAGTATAACTAGAGAACATTCCTATTTTAACTCAACTTAGTTTTAGAAAGGCGTTAGTCATTAAAGGGGAAATAAAGGGACAACTATGAGTGATTTTAGTAGCCCTTTTAGGATGGGTGAATGAAATTGACATTTAATTTAATTAAATTGTGGATTTATTGGTGAAACTAAGGGAACTAGTGACAAGTGTATGGGGAGAATAATTCCTTTAAAAAAAAACAAAAAAAAACACAAATTTAATGTGCAAATGACAAGTTGTCACTAAGGAAATTCTATAAAAAAAAACGGCTGAGAGGAGGAATAAAACACACTGGTTATGATTAAGGTTATGCTGCATACATTTTGATTGGTTTTTCTTGTGAGAGTTGGGATACCCAACTTGAGAGAGAGAGTGGTGGCTCTACCTTGCGAGGCAAGATGGGAGCTAGAGGATTTCTGGTTGTGGGTGCGCGTGGCCCCTTTGCGGCTCGGGGGGCTAAGGGGGAAGAAGAGTACCCCTAGCGTTGGCTGGGAGGTACCGATGAAGTATCCACGGTTAGCATGCGGGGAGCTGGACGGAACACAAGCGCGAGAGAACATCTACAGATTCTTGTCTTCGGTTACGGTACTCTCTTGAGGATTATAATTGCAAAAAAATTAATTTGTAATGCATCTTTAGAATTCGCCAAGAACTGTGATTAAAAATTTCAACCAGCCAATTAAATTTCGCCCATCTTTGAGAACCCCTTAACCTCTGCATTTTTCATCACCTAACTCAACTTGAGCATAAGTTCTCAACGTGTTTAGAATGGGTATCCATTACGATTTTTCCCGTTTTCCTCTGTGCCTTCTGCCCTTGCCAAACAATTGGGTATTCTTTCTTCTCTGCATTTTATGAAGAATCCTAAGGCTCTGCACCTTCACTATTTTTCCTTGTGATTTTTATTGATTCTCTTTGTGTTTTTGATGTTGGTAATACCCTGCATGTGGAGGAATCCCATGCCTTTTTCTACCATCTATCTCGGTGTTTTGTTTGTAAGAATACTTAACCATGGGATTGTTACATTGATGATGTGATCTGTGAAAAATAAAATAAAATAAAATGGTTAAGTTAGTTTTTGGAGAACTTTATTTCACTTTAATGAGAGGTACCACTACCCTAGTTGCTACATTAATAATCCATGTTTACCCTTTTTCTCCACTATAATTTAGCTATAAAGATATATATAATTATCATAATTGTGTGGATTAGAACCTATAGGTTGAGTGATTCTTCTATGTTTTATTCCTACAATTGCAATAACAACCATTGATATATATATATGAATATTTAGGGGTATAGGATTTTTCCAAAATCCCTTTTTGCATGGGATTGATGGCGTATAATTATTGGTACACTTTCTTGACATTCACTGGTGTGGTGTTTATTGTTTTAGTCTATGTTAAAATCCTTATTAATTTGGAGTTAATGGATATTTATTGTCAAATAAGTTTCTATTATTAATATTATGAAGTGTCTAAATAACTACTAATTTAATGTATAGATTTCATTTGCTTTAATTGTAAAACTTAGTTTAAACACCATAAATGTCTAAATGTCCATAAGGATAACAATCACTTATTTATGCTGATGATTAAGTATTTAGATTGCGTTTCTCAATGGACCTTGATGAAACATAAATGTTTGTGATTTTTGAATTACTCGTGCGCATTGTAACAATGTTGATGTGTGATTTCCTAAGTGCTTAGAT
The DNA here is from genome assembly GCA_000966675.3 of Picea glauca. Taxonomy (NCBI): domain Eukaryota; kingdom Viridiplantae; phylum Streptophyta; class Pinopsida; order Pinales; family Pinaceae; genus Picea; species Picea glauca. Next base: position 169,823 of record JZKD02S0419425.1, on the reverse strand, counting down.
TCATTGCGCGCATTGTAATGATGTTGATTTATGTTTAATTCAGTATTTAGATCACGCGCACACATTGGAATAATGTTGATTTATGGTTGACTTCAGTAATTGAGTAATCACGCACCTTGGAGTAAAGTAGATATTTGCCTTTGTGCCTTGAAAATAAATAAAGTTGATCACATTGTGCCTTAACTTATGTTGTTGTATGATTGATTTAGCAATTAAATTCTCTTGTGCCTTGGAATTTATGTGATGTCCGATTGGTTATTAGAACACTCTGGCACCATTGATTATCGTTGATGTTGTTGATTTAGCATAGTTGGTTTTGGACTTGATTGTTTTAGTGGGATGTAGACACCTCCTTGTTCCTTAGAACAATTTCCAGCCTTAAGACTTTAAATGGTAAAAATCAATCAGATGAATCCTGGGCTTGAGTGTTGCTTATGTGTCTTGGAGGTCCTAACCTTGCAGGTCAGGTTGGGTGAGTAGTATCTTTATGTCATATTTATGTTATCTTTATGTGACGAGTTGAGCGATTAAAAGTATTGATGATTCCAGTTGATCATGATGAGTTGATCTTGCATCGCCATTTATGATGCTTGTTGATTATGTGTCATTATATAAATGTGATGATGTGTTGATTATGTTTCATTACTAATTATGTTGATGTGTTGGTTGCGACGTTATTTGATTATGACAATCAATCACTTGCAATTCTTTTAATTATGATGGCGTTGATTATGTGCTGTTTGAATTATGTGTTGACGCTATTTTCCTAATGCTATTTTTTTTTTTACCTTTTGTGCTTCAATTTTCCTAGTCGTAACAGAGGGGTCGATACATATGGTATCATAGAAGGTTCAACCCCATGACTTGGGGTCATTATGCCTTCCACTGTATTAAACACTTGATTAATAATTTATCGCTAATTAAATTGAATTGTGTCCTTGCAGGTAATCATGGTTAGAATACGCCGTAGAGGAAGACAATGTGGTGCTAGGGGAGGAGGTGCGATGCCTCCAGTAGCATCCACCCCAGAGGGGTCTAACCCCCAAGGAGAAGAACATGTCATTGGATAGGAGTAGATTGTTGTGGGGGATGTGGTTGGGTTGATGAGGTCCTTTCAGAGGATGTTAGAGGCCTTGATTAACTATCTAGATAGAAATGAGGCCAGGGCGCCTATAATACCTAAGGGTCCATAACACGCCCCAACTGGTATTGGAAGCATTCATAGAGAACTCGAGAAGGTTAATTTTCTCGAGTTCATGGGTGCCACGGATGACAAAACCATCAAGGCATGATTGGAGAAGATGGCAATGTGCTTCACACTTCGCGACTACACCTCCAACATGAAATTCCGCATGGTAGTATTTCAGTTGAAGGGGAGGGATCTTCTATGGTGGAATATGCTCCCACCACAACTGAACATGGCCGTCGAAGATGTGTCATGGGAACTGTTAAAGGTGAGGTTCCAAGAGAGGTATTTGTTAGAGGAATTCATTGAGTGCCAACTCAATGAGTTCAACACCTTATGATAGGGAAGTTGTATGGTGCCCAAGTATGAGGCCCAATTCATGGAGGTTCTTAGGTATCCTCTGCATCTGAACATCGAGAAGCTCAAGGTCAACAAGTTTGTGTTTGACCTTAATGTCAACAATCGTGCAAAAGAGAGGATCCTAATGCCTTAGAAGTTGCATGATGTAGTCTAGAAGGCCCTCATAGCTGAGGAAGAGCTGATCAGTGGGGGTTAGAGAAGGACTCTTACGAGACCGACGGAACAAGTGACATCTAGTGCACAACAACATCAAACACAAGCTAAACATTCATCAGGGTTTCGAGGTACTCTGAGAGGATCCATGTTGATGACACCACGACGTCCAATGCCTCAGCAATAGATTCCCTGCAGAGGACCACAACACCAACAATAGGGCCATCCGCAACAACAATATTTTAGGCCTGTTCAGTAGAACAGACTAAGGTTTTAGGTTGGTGGGCCAATAGCTTCTACTTCAGGGACCAAGAATACTGGACTGAGGACTATATGCTAGACATGTGGAGAGCCACATTACCGGCGTGACTGTCTAGTTGAGAGGGCCATAACAGCTGGGTCAACTGCACACACTAAAGTTGGATATTTGGGCAAGGCCCACCAGATTCAAGTAGCGGTGAATAACCTCCAGGCCGAGCACCATTCTACTATGCTCGAGACGTCAGGTACCATCACTGACCAGACCTTTAGTATTTTGATAGATCCTAGTGCTACAAAGAGATTTATTTCTATTGTAGCTCTAAAACGAATTAAGGTAAAGGCATCCAAATAGGATGAGTTTAGCTACGTGGAAATGGCTTCAGGTCCCAAGTAGAAGGTTGGAGGAAAGGTTACAGACTGTAGCCTCAACCTGGGATATTTTTTAACGAAGGCTAACTCGTACGTCACGATCTCAGGATCTTATGACATCGTGATCAGTATGGACTGGTTGGAATCGCATGATGCAATACTAAACTGTAATACGAAACGGTTGAGTTTGAACGATGATGAGGGACAAAGATGAGTGATTGTAGGAAGAAACCATGGATTTTCCCTAAGGTTCATTTCTTCCCTACAACTACGGAAGAGCATGCGCAAAGGATGCAAGCTATATGCAATCCTAGCACTGAACAAAAAGGGCATGACAAAAGGATTAGAAAACCTTCTGGTAGTATGAGAGTTTGCAGATGTGTTCCCAAAAGAGTTACTAGGTTTGCTGTAACAACCCAAATTGATTAATTTATCATAGTTTTTAAATTTAAATTTAATTAATTATTAAAATATATTAATGAGTCTTTTATTATTTTATTATTAAAAGGTGGGTGAAGTAATTAATGGCGGGATAAGGTTGTTGGGAATTAATGGGGGGATAAGGTTGTTGGGAATTAATGAGGGGGAATTGAGAGAGACAGATAAGAAATAAGGGGAGGACTTGGAAGAGGGATCTTATTTCTATTTGAGGATTTCTGAATTTATAAAAGGAGAGGAGGAGGAAATTGGAGAAATGTTTTTTGGAAAGCTCTCACAGGGCACTGCTGTTGCTGGGAATTTTGGGCTCGGGTGCCAGGAAACCGCAAGGATTCCTTTAGCTAGGGAGTCAGAGACGTTGTTCCTAGTTGGCTGGGAGGTTAATATTCAATCTGGGCAAGAACTAGAACAAGATCAGACATAAAAGGGACTAGATAAACCAACCTACAGGTGGAGGTATGTTTTATGTTGCGGTTATCATTATTCTGTTGTTGTTGTTATCATTATTCTGATGTTGTTGCTGATATTATTCCACTGTTATCATTATTATGTTGTTACTGTATATTCTTGGTTTATTCCAAGTATAAGAAAACCATTGAAAGAAATTCTAAACTAAATTTTAGAAAACTTTTAATTAGTTTGAGTCCTGAAAATAACCAAGCTCTATGAAGGCTTTACATATGGTATCGGAGCCCGGTTTCAAAATTGAAACCTGGGATTCACCACACACAACACTGAGATTTTGTCTTTGTGCCAACATGGTCTGCAAGGTCTGCAACCTCTTCATCTGCGATCCAATTTGGGTTGTTACAGAATAGTTATAGCAAATCAAAATTAAGTGTTTGATAACTGGCTCTCAAAAGGACCCCTCCCGTTCCAGTGAGAAAGACTTTGTAAATATATTACATATTAAATTGCAAAAAAAAATAAATTAATTGCTGCAAAAAATCAGAACAGGTGAAAGATAACTCGCTCTCAAAAATACCATTTCCAGCAAAAATTCGGTTTAGAATCCAACGAAAATTGACACCAACAATAGAGGTCTACCTTAGGTTTTCCATAATTCAAAATCAGACCTAGAGACTCAGATTCCTCAGAAACTGAATGAATCAACCAAAATTATAAATCAGGAATTTGGCAACAGTTTGCCCAGTATCCCTAAAAAACTCGAAAGGCTCAAGAAATTTTATCACTAAAAATTGGTCATTTTGTTTTCCAATTTATATCAAGGTCCCTTTTCGAGCTCCATCGGGGCTCTTATTTAATAACTACCGCTAGCCAGAAATATATTATACGGAAACGTACATTACAATGCATTATTTTAAATCATGAGCAACATAGAAATTGGTTTCCTTTAGTGTCTATGTTGCTCAGTTTAACAAGTTTCCTTCTTCCCAGAACAACATATAGAGCCCCTACGAAACTATCAACAAATAAGCACTGATCCAGGTTGACTCTGAGCATACCACAAAAGGATGGGGTCCAACCCCCAGTATCACGATATCCACTTGATGCTACTCTACATAATAGCCAATAGAACTAGTGATTTTTCCTTAGATTTATGGTGTATTAACTTAAATTGTTGCCTAAACCAATCCCAAAGCTGCTTAATGTGAGTTTGGGTACTATCCAGTTGGCCTATTATTTTTTTTTTAGATATCTGAATTTTGAACATATCCCATTATTTCATTGGTAAACTTCCAGCCAAACAACACCACACATCACTCACGAGGTGATAAATTGTCTATTTTTTTGGATTTGCGTGGCATCCATTTTGATGAAGCACTGCATGAATACCAATATTGTGATTGAAAAGGATGCGAGTTTAACCAAAATAGGCATGTTCTATACTAAATAAACTATCCATAGCGAACACAGATATATAATAATAAAATAGCTATAGCGAATAGAGATAATGTTAGGTTAAAACTACCCTGGAGGGCTTACATGCATTCAAGGAAGAGGGGCTTAAAATGTGTTCCATGAAAACATCTTGGTTAATTATGGTACTATAGATCATAGAGAATTAGCACCAATACGTCGCTTTTTTCTATAATGTTACATTTACAGTAGATAATGTTTTTTTCCATTTCAAATGCACTCTTCTATTTACATTGCAGGTAACCTACCTTGAAAACCCTGTTCATCCTTTCTACAAGCTATAACCTTAGCTTCACAATAAATGAAATTTTGAAATGGAGTTACATTTCATATATACACTTCTTTAATAACATTGCACATACCCTCTCTTGAAACCCCCCCTCGACATTTCTAGCCGCTATAATCTTACATTTCTAGTAGATAAAACTTTTGATGGGACTTCCATTTACATTGCATGCGACCTACCATGAAAACCCTCTTCAACATTTCTAGCCGCTATAGGGAAAATAAACATTTCCGATCACAATCGATCAAAAGAGTGAACCATGGAGTAAGCATAGACATACCCAACAAGCAATTGTAAAATACCCAAAAAGAGATTGAATTGTAAAATACCTATTTTTAAAAGTGCATGCACCAAAACACATTCAAAACATTAATTCACACTACAAATGGATAAAAGAACAAATACTGCAAAAATAGTAAAATGGTTTGTTGGTGTGCCACCTCAATGTTCACAAGAAAAAGAAAAAAAAATTGCAGATGAATAGTGAGAGGGGGAGGGATGATCAATCCCGAGCATTAATTTTGCTTCAAGGGAACGAGTCAACAAGACATTGAAAAATCCTCTGACCAGATACAATTCCAAGGCCGACTATATCATGTCCCGCAGGAAATCAAAGGAAGTAGAAAAACACCCGTAGTTTCTCTCTGTGCACATAACCGTGCTAATTTCATTGGCCTTAGCAATCCAACAAACTGGCTTATTTATGCACAAATGAATAAATATGGATATTCACTATCTACTTGTTACGGAAACACTAAAACAAACCAAACCCTCTAGAGAAGACATCGATTTGTTAAACACAGGAACTCGATCGACGTTCGAATCCATATGCCATGTTGACAGACGATCTCCTCGCACACGAGCTCACAAATGATCAAGGAGACGCTACAATCCTATTTCAAGGAAATGGAAATAAAAATAGGGTTAGGGTTTGAGAGAATAATAAGAGCAACCTAGGGCCAGAGTTCGATATTGGGAATAATAGAGTTCTTGGTCACATGGAGGTGCCAAGTATTTTGTCGCCCACCCTAGTGCAGTGCAGCTAATAAATGACTCATCCCCTATCCTCTTTAAAAGCTAACCTACCTATCATAATGTCGTCTTGGGATACCCGTTTCTCTACCCAATTTCACCTAATCAAGTAAGCAGTTAAATGCTCTCTTTATTGCCTGCTCTCCATTGCCAGAGATAGATTCAAGCCACTTAGCATCATAGCATAACATACTTATTCGGTCATTTCAACTTGCTTTATCATTAATAGTTGTTTCTCTTGATTCAACTGGTAAGATTCTTGAGAAAATTCCAAGCAAAAATTTAAATAATGCCTTTAAGTAGTTCAGTTTTAAATGAAAGTCAAGTCATCTAGGTGTTAAAGTCATTTTAGATGAATTTTCAATTGGTGTAGTTCTAATATTTTATATCTAGATTGTATTTTCCTTCCCAATGGATCTTTTGTAGAAAAAGTTCTCAAGCTTCCTGCAAAAAAAACTCAAATCACTATAATATGTTGAAATGATATATCTGGATACTGCAGAACTGCAATAATCATTTTCAAGAACAACACCGAAAGTGTGCTAGAGTGATACTCATTAAGTTGTAATTTATTTGATGAGTGTGCAATCAATCTTAATGCAAGCTGTCATTATCCCAATCCACTACATACATACCTGAAGGTTGCCTCCTACCTTGTACGTTAGGTTTAATTGATTAAAAAAAAAGGTTTAAAAAACAATTTTGTATTATTTTATTTAGGAATAATAGGTTACACGATGTCTTTGGTTAAAAGAACACCCCTCAATCTCAACATTGAAATAGAGCAATATCACAACATTCTCAAGGTAAGTTTTTTTCATTTGTACCATGGCATATAAAAATAATTCACAACTTGGAACCTTTCAAAATGAAGTATCTATGGACCATCCTCCATTATGTTTTTTTAACTTGAAATATTTATCTTTCATAATATTTAATTATTTTAATTTATGTAATTTCACTTTTATAATATTTAATTATTTTAATTTATGAGAAATATTTTATTTTTATAATATTTACTTATTTTAATTTATTAAATTTCACTTTTATAATATTTAATTATTTTAATTTATGAAAATCTTTGAGTTAGTTGTAAATTAAACTATTTGTTTTTAATGCATCGATTACATTATCTTGTAATATTTATTATATTGAAAGATAATTAATGTAAAATATAAAAAATATGGTAATTATTAATTATATTGTGAGTTATTGAGGTCACAGACAATACTGTTGATAGGCTAAGTCTAAGTATTGGTTCAACAATTAGTGAAATAAATCTATATTGACGAGCAACATCCTAGTATAATGTGAAGTTGAAAGGACTAAGCATAGTATAACAATATCAATTCAATATATGTGATGATATTACAAGTGTGTTTATATATTATATGTAGGATTGTGAAAGGAAAATTAATATTATAATATATCTGTGAGGTCAACATAACAATGATTAGATGATTGAATGATGTAATAGTTATAATGAGAGTGCGTACAAAATGGAAGATGGGGTAACGTTCTCAATGTGCTCTTAATATGAGATAGGTTAAAAAGAAGAATAAGGAGAAGAATCGAGAAATACAAAATATAAGTAAAGTGAATTATGGCAAAGATGGCGAGGATATAAGAATGACAAGATAGTTAGCATGTAATAATGATGGAAAATTAAGGGATAATATTAATGATAAATAAATAAGTATACAAGAATGACAAGTAGTATAAAGTATATGCACTAAGTGTATTAAGAACATAACATGGACTAAATGATGTTTAGAGAAAAATAGATGTAACATAAAGATAATAAATAAATAATGATATAATACAAAGGTTATCAATATAATACAAGGTGTGGGAATGTAAGAAATGCAAAATGATACGATGTTACAAAGGGTAGTAGACAACTGAGATAATGTGTCTATAAATAATAATAATAATAATAATAATAATAAGTAGGTTAGAGAATAACACACAAAAGTAAGTAAGAGCATGAATGAGAATTATAGTCTAAGGACAATACTATAATAAGGGAGTTAATTACATTAGAGAGATGATCAAAGTCAATACGAATTGTTTATAATTATCAAGATAACCTAGGTGAGATTGTATGTATGACTTAAGGAAGTTTATATCGAACTCAAGATAAGATTCACTTAACTAGAGAACTGATGATGAGCTAAGGTTCTAACTAGTGAACAAACAAATAAGACATTAATGGAAGACATTATATATATTTGACGAACTATATACAGTTCTATGTATGTAGCTCTATGTTTTCACATTTGTACAAGACATCATCTTCTACCTTTGAAATTCTACAAAATCTTCTATATTCCAAGCCCGATTCCAAGTCAATTAATACATACTTTAAATTAATTCCATTAAATATCATCATGAAATTTAAGTCCCAATCCAATCACTATATCCACTTGAAATTTCATATTTAATTATTGTTTGTGCTTCAAGGCACTTGAAAGTACATAGAAGTACATAAATAGAATGAGTGAATTAAAAAAAAATAAAATTGAAAAGAAAATGATAATATGATTCTTTATTGAAATGGTCTATTTTTATTAAGAAATACTCATTATAACATAAAAAAATAATAATATCATATTATCCATTGATTAGTAATATCCACTTGTTTGTGTGTTGGATATAAATAATTTTAATTAATAAAGTAAATATACTTTGAGAAAACGACTTTTTAAAATACAAATATTTACAATCTAATATCCCCAAAGTTGATATAAAATAAAATAAAATAAAATTTATCGTTTATATAACTATGATATAAAGTGTGATAACTAGAGACCACTTGACTTGGTATTAACAACATGGAAATGAAGCAAATAATAGATATATGAGGAGCTTTTAGATATGCCCAATGACTTTCATATATATGATTGCTAAATGGATGGTTAAGGAACTTTACAACAAAACAAAAGATAATGTCCATTGTCCTCATCCAAATTTCATACATTTTATAAGTTTTAAAGAGTTTTTAAGCGTTGTCATGCAATTGTGCACTTCAATATGCCTTAAAAAATATATTTACAAATTCTAAACAAAAGATTGTTTATTTGGTGTGCTCTTCTTTAAATATAACTTAAACACCACAAATCTTATTCCAATAAGGGAATATTTTTTAAAATAAATGCTATGAAATCCATTTGTTACTCTAACAATAGGCTTATTTATTTTTTATTTTTATTTTTATTTAGATTTAGTTTTTTATATGTCAATTAAGAAAAATCCTCCTACCATCATTTCTAGATTTAATGGTTGTTGTAGAATATTTTATCATTCTTAATATGGATGGAAAAGGCTACAAATGTCTTATAGACATAAATAGGTTATGCATCTACAATACTAAAAGGTAATTGTTAACTAGGAAAATACCTTTTCCAACGGTTATGGTTCCAAAATTATAAAGCATCAAAATATTTCTTTTAGTTTAGGATTAGATTTGAGCAAGGATAAGGTCAACTTTTGAAGTGACAAGTTGAATTGGTAAAACTATATAAATTATTTACAAAGACCCAAGTCAAGGATATGCATGGTACATGAAGCTTTAACTTTAATATGTTTTAATTGATTTATATAAATCCATTGGGAGGGTTGAATATTATATATCTATATATATCCATCTATGTTTTCATAATGATATGTAATGCCACCTTTTGACTTAGATAGCTAGAATTACCTAAGGCCTAATCACCTTTATTTTTTTATTCACTGTGAAACTATTAATGATACACTTGAACTTTTAAGACATATGAACCTATGTTAATGTCAATTCTATGAGTGTTTAACGTTATTTGAATTATGATGGATATTATGCAATCTATTATGTGAATGTCAATTCTATGAATGTTTAACGTTATTTGAATTATGATGGATATTATGCAATCTGTTCTAACTTGAAAATTTTGACATTTAAAGTTGTTGGTACATGGATACCGAATTGAGATTTTGGTTAAATGCATCTACATGATGATAATGCATAGATATGTATGAGTTTGTGTTATAGACTAATTTGCAGGTCAATGGGATATGAAATAGCCGAAGGATAAAGATAATAAAACGTTGATGTCATGAACACCAACCGAGGAACAATATGGTATGAATATTTGTATGCGAAATTATGTTGGTTCAACTGCATTGTTATGATATGTGGACCAATGCAGGTTTTTCAGGTGGTGAGACTGCCTAAAACTAAATATATGATGACAAAATTCCTAGCAACACAATGCCACTGTATGTTCCATGGTAGGGTGTGGCCCCTAGTCCTATTAAGAGGGGTGGAGGAATTTCGCATCGTGTATCCTCTAAAACCTAGAGTCATGGGAGGACGGTGTTATCTCATGCTCCCTTAAACGTGTGATGATGACCATCAGTTGCCTGCTAGGGAAGCTTGGTCAAGAGAGTTGACACTTCCTCTTACGGGTTCTATTTGGAGTTAGGTCAATATAATTGATGCTCCAACATAGTCCAACAGAGGAACGATAGGGATGGAAGATGAGAGTAAGTTAGGGAGGAAGGATGAATATAAGTATTTGAGAGCGTGTGGGGATTTCTCCTTATAGAAGAATTTCTTGATTTTTTTTTTGAAAAAGAAAAATATATGTATATATGTATATTTATATTTATTTAACTAAACTAAAATTATCTAAGTGAATGTAGCTTATGCTAACTTATTGTAATTGGGGATTTTTGTGAACATTTTAAATAATTTACTATCTTTTATGAAATGAATGGTCTCGTTGATTGGATTGGACGTATACAAGAATTACTTTAGGTGTGATAATTAATTTTATTAGTACATGCATGAGTGTTGTATGTGCTAACTACACATGTATGCCTTGCACATATACACTAGTATGTATAAGTGTTTTAAATTGATGATGTTGATTATTTGTTGCAGATGTCTGAATCTTGTGTCGTTACCGTTGTATTGTAAATAACTCTATCTCCAGGATGAAGTTTCTTGAAGGGTGGGTGTATGTAACAACCCAAATTGATTAATTTTATCATAGTTTTTAAATTTAAATTTAATTAATTATTAAAATATATTAATGAGTCTTTAATTATTTTATTATTAAAAGGTGGGTGAAGTAAGGAATGGGGGGATAAGGTTGTTGGGAATTATTACGGGGGAATTGAGAGAGAAGGATAAGAAAGAAGGGGAGGACTTGGAAGAGGGATCTTGTTTCTGTTTGTGGATTTCTGAATTTCTAAAAGGAGAGGAGAAGAAAATTGGAGAAAAGGTTTTTGGGAAGCTCTCACAGGGCACTATTGTTGCTGGGAAATTTGGGCTCGGGGTCTAGGAAACAACAAGGATTCCTGGAGATACGGAGTCGGAGAGGCTGTTCTTAGTTGTCTGGGAGGTTAATATTCAGTCTGGGCAAGAACCAGAATAGGCTCAGACAAAAAAGGGACTTGATAAACCAACCTACAAGTGGAGGTATTGTAACGATCCTAGTTAAATAAATATTTAAAGATTATAAAGTAAAATTAATTAAAGAAAATAATTGTGGTTAACTAAGTAATACTCTAACTACAGATCACATTTAATGACCTGAGAAATAAATTTAAAAGATCAATGAAAAATGTTTGTGGTTTAAGCGTGGCTGGAGTTAACACTCGGGATTTTGGCCCTTAGGCCCAGATTTCGAACTAAGACGCTCTGATACCATATGTAACAACCAGATAATTCTAAACATCATTAAGTTTCCTAAGCCATTTATTTTGTAAACTGAAACAATAACTTCATAGCATAATATTTATTTTTATAACAGCTACTTCAGTAACTTATATTTATCAATAAATACTGAATTCATGGCATAATGAAATAAATACATAACTTAACAAGTACCTGGTTCTGATGCTAATTTCTGTTGCCTCTTTGCCTTGCTGCTTCCTTCCTGCTACCAGATACATAGATCAATCCTGCCACAAACAAGAAAATAATTGCCCAAAACTACTGTCCTCCCTGCCAACTAGGAAAACTACCTAGCTCCAGGATATCTACGGATATCCTGGCCCCCGTGCCCAAAACCTCCAGCAACTCGGTGCCTCAACTGATCCAAGTCCCCACTAGAAACTCTCTGCTCACAACAAATCTCATGGTCCTCCCAATCCATCCCCCTGTCGAATCCCCCCTATCGTCCACCTTCCTTCCTCCCTTATCCCTCCTTCACCGACTCCTCATTACTCCTCCAACCACCCTCCGTGCCTGTCCCTTCTCCTCCTTTAATGTTTTATCTTCTCGGGATTCATAGGCTCCCGCTCTACATACACAACCATTTTTAAACATTTTTCATTGATCTTTTAAATTTATTTCTCAGGTCATTAAATGTGATCCGTAGTTAGAGTATTACTTAGTTAACCACAATTATTTTCTTTAATTAATTTTACTTTATAATCTTTAAATATTTATTTAACTAGGGTCGTTACAGGTATGTATTATGTTGTTTTTATCATTATTCTGTTGTTGTTGTTATCATTATTCTACTGTTGTTGCTATCATTATTTTGCTGTTGCTGTTATCATTATTCTGATGTTGTTGCTGATATTATTATGTTGTTATCATTATTATGTTGTTACTGTATATTCTTGGTTTATTCCAAGTATAAGAAAATCATTAAAAGAAATTCTAAACTAAATTTTATAAAACTTTTAATTAGTTTGAGTCCTGAAAATAACCAAGCTCTACAGAGGATTTACATTTGCCTCCTGGAAGAGAGATGGAATTTACCATCAACTTAAAACTTGGAACTGAACTGATAGCAAGAACGCCTTATCAGATGTCAACCCCTGAGTTACAGGAGTTGAAAATGCAACTAAAAGAGTTGTTGGACCTAGGAATTATACGTCCAAGTGTGTCACCTTGGGGTGCACCTTTTATTTTCATACCAAAGAAGGATGGGTTGTGGAGACTCCGTATTGACTACCGTAAATTGAACAATGCAACGATCAAGAATAAGTATCCGTTGCCAAGAATAGACAATTTGTTTGACCAACTAAAGTGCGTGATGATGTTTTCAAATATCTGAGATCAGGATATCACCAGCTATAGATCAAAGAGGAATACATTCTAAGATCGCATTCAAGACAAGGTTCATGCATTACGAGTTTACCGTTTTACTTTTTGGACTGACAAACACCCCAGGGGTATTCATGAGCTTAATGAATGGGGTTTTCCACGAATACTTGGACAAGTTTGTTCAGGTATTCATTGACGACATATTGATATATTCTCGAATGATGAAAGAACATGATGAACATTTTTGCTTGGTACTACAATGTTTATGAGAGAACAAATTGTATGAGAAACTGTCGAAATGCTCTTTTTATCAATCGAGGATTCATTATTTGGGGCATGTTATCACCGATAAAGGCATCACTATGGATCCAACGAAGGTCAACGTTATTATGGAATGGAATGCGCCGATGAACATACACGAAGTATGTAGCTTCATGGGTTTAGCAGGATATTATCGATGGTTCGTCGAAGGTTTTTCGAAGATAGAAAATCTGATCACAGAATTGCAGAAGAAAAACAAGAAGTTTGTATGGACCGAGAAATGCGTAGAATCATTTCGAGAGCTGTTGATGAATATGCTGATACTAAAAGTCCTCGACATGGACATGGACTTATTGGTATGCAAAGACACATCCAAGGAAGGCTTATATAGAGTCTTGATGCATGGCGATCAAGTGATGTCTTACATCTCAAGGAAATTAAGAAAGCATGAAGAGAACTACGTGATGCATGATTTGGAGTTATTGGCTATTGTGTATGCCTTAAGAGTGTGGAGATACTACCTGATTGTGTAACGCTCTCCTTGTTACGACAACAACTATGATAACATGTGCAATTTTTTTTTGTTTTGTTTAAGGTGTGTGCGCGCATGTAAAAAGGAACATACACACTTGACTCTACGTCGCCACTCGACGACTAACCAGACGCAACCATGATGATCACAACAAGAAGACACAAGGCGCACAACAAGTAACTGCAAGCATTAATGATCATAGACATAAGGAGGAATCCACAACAATAGATTTTACTATTTCTGCACAGGAAAGAAGGGCGTTTAATCTTAGTTCTCTGCTTCGGAGAGAGAGAAGGTCAGATAGGCTCCTGGCCGACTGCTCATTCAGAAACTAGTAACCCGAATACAAACAGACACAAGAAAGACGAACACAACCAGATGACATACGACGTACAACAGTAACAACGAGCAATAAACGACCATAGACATAAAGCGCACAACAAGTAATTGCAAACATTAAACGACATACGGGGTTATGTACCGCACAAACATAGAGGGAAGAATCCATAGTAGTGGATTTTACTATTTCTGCACAGGAAGGCAAGGTGTTTAATCTTAGTTCTCTACTCCGGAGAGAGAGAAGGTCAGATAGGCTCCTGGCCGACTGCTCAGGCAGAAACTAGTAATCTCCGTCAGGGGTGTCACAAGAGTGGAAACCCTGCCTTTAAAGGGCCCGAGACTCTTGATAGGGCACATGATTATTTACACAGAAATAATCACACACACATACTTATATACTAGTCTACATGGAGGTGTCTACATCCCACCCAACACAAGCATACCACGCCATGAAATTACCACAGTCAAGCACAACAATAAGTAAATGAGAAACCACATCCTCTACGAAAGGCACAAGGAAAAGGGGCTCAGATAACGACCAACCAAAATAAGACAAGGTATTGTATACGAATCAACTGTGATTGATTACAGACCAATTACTCCATTTAAACTTCATTAACCAACGAGTATCTTTAGCATAAGGTAAATCCAATTAATCTCAATCCCCCATTTATTAAGTCATAAAATCTTAATTTTACTTAGTTCAAGGACATTACAATTGTATGCTATTGCTAACAATGAAAATGATAATAGCGTCGCCATGAAATGATGCCCATAATACCTTTTATATCACAATGGCTTGCAATAATCACAATCATCTTGCCTTACATAAAACATTACACCACTTTACCTTAACGTTACATTACAATGCATTACCTTACATTAACACTCCATTTCATTTCAATACATCCCAATACATTACATTAGCACTTCACTTACAATTTCATTACATGGCGATTCATGACATTCCATCAAATTATCTTTCATTAACATAACATTTCAGATAGAATAATAGTGACATTACTTTTATATGATTTCTAACACTAACTTTACCCTCTACATTATAGGGGAAAAAAATTACTCTTACTAATTCAGAAATAATAATTACCATGACTTTACCCTTCCGTTGACAATGTAGATTACTATTACAACGCATTTAAGATAGGATTAAAACAATCAAATTTAAAATAAAGTATATAAAAAGAATCAAATTTATGATAGGATAGAAGTAATTATTAATCATGGACCAATCAATATTAAAATGAATCATAATTAAATTAACAATATTTAAAAAGGCAATATATAAAATAACAATATTTAAAAATGACAATACTTAAAAATAACAACATTTAAAAATGGCAATATATAAAAACAACATCACCATACATTGCATATTACAGCAGTTAGCGGCCCAGTCACGCTGCCCAAGCGTAAAAATCAATATCTAGCAAATTTAAAGCGTTGGAGTGCATGTCGACATTCAATGACCAAGGGAAACTATCAGTTAGGAGGTTGTCAACACCAGGATGTCATCTCAGAAGAATTCCTGACCGTGTCATAGAAATTCCCTCACGGCCGTACAACACGCTCATGCAGAGTTCAAGACACGATTTTTAATTTAAAAACAAACGGGGTGAAGGTCACGATCTGAATGCTGCTGGCTGGAGCGAAATGGGACGGTTTTTAACAGTCGCAGAGGCGGTTATGCACGAATCCAATACAATTGCCGGTAGTACAATTTTTCCAGATTTTTAACCCACTTTGCAAGGGCGAGGATAGAGGTTTTTAAATGCAGAGGCAAAGGTGAAATTCAAGGTTCTCCGTCTGGCAGAAGAGGTAGAAGAGGCGAAAATTTGGTAGGTTCACACAACCAACGCATGGTCCCCTTTTTGACAGCGAAAACTTAAGGTTTTACCCATCATATTATGCATTTGAAACAGGTGGAAATGGGTATGTTCACACAGGAAGGAAACATGGGCTTAGCCGGTGAATTTATTCTTTACTCCAACAACAACTAAGTTGTTAACAGATGCCAGGTAAACTATACACAACAAGATGCCAACACAAGTTTCCAGGGAACCAAGCAACGATGCACACAAGAGCATCTAGGGAGTCCACGAGGAAGGGTGTTTCCTCTAGGTGCAAATAATCACCGCCCAAAGAGTACAACAGTGTTCATGCACGGATTAAGGGCCAATCGCTATCATAAACGAAGGACAACCAGAGTTTGAAAGAAATCGCTGTTCAAGAACTTAAGAGGTAACCCCAATAAAAGTGAATCGCTGTGAACAATCCAGAATATAAATCCTCATTTAAATCCATAAATATAAAATATAAAAAGTTCATTTAAAACATAAAATGTTTTCATAAAGTTAAATTGTTGCTATTACCATTAACACTCACCACAAGGTATTTATACACAACAACATTTGAACTAACTAAAGATGCGATTGACCACGACTAGTAAAACTGCACCCCCATAAATTAAAGGCGATTATACCATATCCAGGAATGTACAGCCAACAAGAGTGACGCACAAGCATAAGGATTTAACCAAGTAATAGTAAACCCATCCAGAATGCTAACATCAGATTTTTGGGCAATCATCGAATGGGCAAGGGCTAAAGACAGAATTCATCCATTACTGCTGCGCAAGCCGAAATTGCAGAGAAAAGGGCCATCCAATAGTCGCAAGGTTAATTTGCAAGGGGGGTGATACAACACGGTGCGGGTTCAACCATCAAATAATAAACGCAAAGATAAGAGATTCATCATCAATTTAGTTCAAGGTAGTAAAACGCAGACAAGAAGGAATACACAACAATGTCTAGCGAGATATAAACATGAAAGAAAAACGAGATAATATTATGTGTAAGCATGCCAAATTCATTTGTAATTCTCATTCAGATCCAAGCATACATTCCTATTGCATTCTACTCCACAAATTAACGAGCGTACCTTTGCCTTATCGCCTGCCTCGAAAGCCGTCCGCGTGCTCTGTGCCGTTCCCGCTCGCCGACTGTCGAGACCTCACCGGTACCTCCCAGCCAACGCTAGGGGTACTATGCTTCCTCCTTATCCCCCCGAGCCGCAAAGGGGCCACACACTGTCCATATGGTAGATCTAGCTTCCCAGCTCGCCTAGCAAGGCTGAGCTACCACTCCTATCCGAGCTGGAAAATCCCAACGCCTCACAAGCAATCAGTCAAGTCACAATTCAGAAGCGTAACGTTACACTATTATCCGATCCCCTTTCCTGCTCCTCTTCCTTTTCTTTTATAGAGTTTTTGAGACCCACCAACTTTCCTAAATCACATTTTTGATTAAGTTTCAATAAAATATTATGAATATTCTCCATCGCACAAGTGTCGTCCATCCCTCTCCTTCCTCAAGTAATTATTTTGTTTAATTTATTAAATTCCTCATTTCCCTCACCCACTTAGAATCACTCCTAAATTTACTCCTAGGTGTTCCTCGATCCCCTTACATGCTTTTAGTAAATTTCCCTAAAATGAAGTTGCTAAATTTAGTTCATTTTAGGAAGTTCTTAATTGCAGATTCCTTACTATGTTGACTTTGCTTTTTACCCTATGTCCCCTTCTTTCCTTTACTATGTTTCCTTTATTACTTAGTTTCCCTATTTTTATTATTCCCTTCCTTTTTAAAACCAAAAATGTAAATGCGCTAATTAATCTTTTCATTTATTATTTATTTAATATCTTTTGTTCTTTCACAAGTTAGTAATTAATTTCTTCTTCGCACATTTTTAATCCCTTAGTTTAATTAAATCCTTACTCTCTTCATTTACCCCAAGATTTTTAAGAAGACCATATTAATACATAAGTTGTTTTTTTTTTTTGTTTAAAATGTTATTTTTATTCTAGGGTCTTTTCTCTTAAGGTTAGGCTAAACTTTTACCCTAGAAAAGTTTTAGACTTAGGGCTTAGATTCTGAACTGGGCGACACTGGGTTAGGGAAGTTGTTTAAAGATTTCTTAAGGTGTTATTGTCTTAGGGCTATTTAGGTTTGTTTCCTTCATCAACATCAATGCGACGTGCCCTTCAGGACGCACCACGTGCTCCAAGGGTGCCACTCGCCATAATTATGTTTCTTTCGCGCGAATTGCCCTTCAGGATGCACCACGTGCTCCAAGGGTGCCACTTGCCAAACTTATGTTTCTTTCACGTGATGTGCCCTTCAGGATGCACCACGTGCTCCAAGGGTGCCACTCGCCAACTTGTGTTTCTTTCGCGCGACGTGCCCTTCAGGGTGCACCACGTGCTCCAAGGGTGCCACTCGCCAACTTGACTGATTGGTAGACATCTATAACCCTTGGAGTCAACACTCCACCAGGTGAACTTGTGGGAGACTAAGGGCTCTAAGGAATAAGGCCCTCGCCTTATTGCGCGCCCCTTAGATTCATCGTGAGCGACTGTCGCAGTCTGCCCTCACGACATCGTGGATCCTCTTGAACTAGGTAATCGTTAACCTATAGTTCGAGCCAGGGCGGGAGTGCTAGTAGGCTGTGGCAGGGCTGCTATCCACACCTCTCCCTCAACCTCTCTGGAAATCGTGTGTGGCCCCTTTACTCCATATGTGAGTCTGGTCGACAAGATATCGTCAGCCTGCATCATCCAAAAATCATGTCAGAACATGTCAACGTCATATCATCAAATCAATGAAAATATCACAGTAAATAAATCAACCCAATAGCACACTCCCTGACTCAATCCAGAGTCCAAGGGGGTTCCACCGATGCCTCTGCATCCTCAATGTCCAAAACCCCTACACACTCAATAAAACTGAGTCAAAAGCACCTATCTACGTCAAGCAGTAAAACATCACGTCATCTATTCATAACGCATCATAATCAAGGATAAATGTTTTAACATCATAAAAGTCCAGATCACTTGCGAGCAAGTGTCCTCAAAGAATAAGTTTTCTCAGTGCGCCAGAGTGGCATGTTACATACACCCCCTCTTGGTCTAAACTTCGTCCCGAAGTTTCTTAGTATAAATGTCGAAATAAAAGTACCATAGTATCATAAGTCTATCTATCAAACAAAAATGGGAACTGCTGGCGCATATCATATGCGTCCTCCCAGGTCGCCGAGTGTGGACTATAGCTGTCCCACTGGACCTTGACCTGATCTACTGTTCGACGTCGTAACTGTTGAACGCAATGGTCTTAGATGCAGACCGAATCAGCCGTGAGCGATCCCTCATCCGATACCTGCAAGGAATTCATGTCAATCATGTGTGTAGTATCACTAATATAATGTCTCAAAACAGATGCATGAAATACATCGTGCATACGCCTCAAAGAATCAGGCAAGGCTAGTCGATAGGCCACGGGCCCCTTTCTCTCCACAATCTCGAAAGGTCCCACGAACCTAGGAGAGAGTTTAGATCCCTTTCCAAACTTGATCGAACTCTTATGCGGTTTAACCTGCAAGAAGACTCGATCGTCGAACTCATAACTACGGTCGACTCGGTGCGCATCGACATAACTCTTCTGTCGATCTTGCGCTTCTTTAATCCTTTATCTTATGGTTTGCATTTGTTCTTCCATTTCTTGGATCGCTTCTGGTCCCACCAGGACTCTATCCTCAAGCCGATCCCAACTCAAGGGTGTCCGACACAGTTTCCAATAAAGAAACTCAAAAGGCGCCATCTTTATGGTGCTCTGATATCTGTTGTTGTAAGCGAACTCTACTAGAGGCAAGAATTCCTCCCAACGCTTTTGTTGGTCCATCACGTACATGCGCAACATGTCTTCCAAGGTTTGGGTCATTCGTTTGGTCTGTCCGTCCATCTCTGGGTGATATGCAGTACTAAAATTAAGTTGGGTTCCCAAGGCCTCTTGGAAACTCGTCCAAAATCGTCCCGTAAACACCGATCCTCGATCGGATATAATCTTTTTAGCTACGCCATGCAGCCTCACAATCTCACTGATGAAAACTCTCGCTAAGTCAGGTGCCTGATACGTCATATGCACAGGAATAAAATGAGCACTCTTCGTCAGAGTGTCTACTACTACAAAGATCGAGTCGTGTCTCCTTGCCGTCAGTGGCAATCCAACTATAAAATCCATCGAAATAACTTTCCATTTCGATTCCGGAATGGCATGTGGTTGATGTAAGCCTCCCGGATGTCTATGTTCAGCCTTTACCTGCTGACACTCTATACATTTGGCCACAAAGTTGACTATGTCGACCTTCATTCCCTTCCAGAAGAATAAGGGTTTAAGGTCTGCCCTCATATTCGTGACTCCTGGGTGAGCCATGTAAACTGCTCTATGAGCTTCGCTCAGGATCAACATCCTTAACTCGTCGTTTGGCGGTATGTAAATCCGACCTCTAAACCTCAATAAACCATCGCTATGAAATGAATATCCCTCATATCGTGGTACCATCATTGTGTTTTGTCCGATAAAATCCTCGATTTCTTTGTACCAGTCATCGTCACACTGTAAAGTGAGAATTTTCTCACGTAGATTCATTTGAAGAGGCAACACCGAAAAGATGCGTGGCCTCCAACTCAAAGCATATGCCACTCGGTTCACTATTCCCTTTATGTAAGTAATCTCGAAGTCGTACTCGCTAAGAAATTCCGACCAATGCCGTTGTCGCGCGTTCAGGTCACTTTGCGTGAAAATGTGTTGCAACCCACAATGATCAGTCTTTAATTCAAATTTTCTTCCAATGAGGTAGTGTCTCCAAACCTTCAAGGCATAAATGATGGCTAATAACTCCAAATCATGCATCGCGTAGTTCTCCTCATGCCTTCTTAGCTTCCTCGAAATGTAAGAAATCACTCGTCCATATTTCATCAAGACTCCGCCTAATCCTTCCTTGGATGCGTCAGTGAATACCAAGAAGTCTGTATCCATGTCAGGGACCTTTAGTATCGACGTTGTCGTCAACAAATCCTTAAGCCTCCGAAATGCTTCCGTGCATTTCTCGGTCCAAACAAACTTCTTGTTTTTCTTCTGTAATTCCGTGATCGGATTTGCTATCTTCAAAAATCCCTTGACAAACCGTCGATAGTATCCTGCTAAACCCATAAAACTACGCACTTCTGTGACATTCGTCGGCGCAGGCCATTCCATAATAGCCTCAACCTTGGTTGGATCCACAACGATACCTTCGCCGGAGA
>JZKD02S0419425.1:113880-141739 GCA_000966675.3 Picea glauca | reverse complement strand
CGCCAACTTGACTGATTGGTAGACATCTATAACCCCTGGAGTCAACACTCCGCTAGGTGAACTTGTGGGAGACTAAGGGCTCTAAGGAATAAGGCCCCCGCCTTATTGTGCGCCCTTTAGATTCATCGTGAGCGACTGTCGCAGTCTTCCCTCACGACATCGTGGATCCTCTCGAACTAGGTAATCATTAACCTATAGTTCGAGCCACGACGGGAGTGCTAGTAGGCTGTGGAAGGGATGCTATCCACAACTCTCCCTCAACCTCTCTGGAAATCGTGTGTGGCCCCTTTACTCCATATGTGAGTCTGGTCGGCAAGATATCGTCAGCCTGCATCATCCAAAAATCATGTCAGCACATGTCAACATCATATCATCAAATCAATGAAAATATCACAGTAAATAAATCAACCCAATAGCACACTCCCTGACTCAATCTGGAGTCCAAGGGGGTTCCACCGATGCCTCTGCATCCTCAATGTCCAAAAACCCTACACACTCAATAAAACTGAGTCAAAAGCACCTGTCTACGTCAAGCAGTAAAACATCATGTCATCTATTCATAACACATCATAATCAAGGATAAATGTTTTAACATCATAAAAGTCTAGATCACTTGCGAGCAAGTGTCCTCAAAGAATAAGTTTTCTCAGTGCGCCAGAGTGGGATGTTACAGATTGGACGAGAATTCAAACCAAAAACTAAGCACTGTGGCTTTCAACACAATTTCATGCAAAAGGACTTGAACGCGCGACAAAGGTATTGGTCAAAATTGCTTAGAGAATACGACTTTGAGATTACTTACATAAAATGAATGATGAACAGAGTGGCTGATGCATTGATTTAGAGACCACACATATTTTCATTGATACCTATTCAGATGAATCTTCGATAAACTATTCTAACTATACATCACGGTGATGACTGGTATAAATAGGTTAAGGAAAATATCGGACAAGACACCATGTTGGTACCAAAGTTTGAAGGATATGAAAATGACAGATTGATGAGGTATAATAACTGGATTTATGTACCTCATAACAGTGATCTGAGAAGTTTGATCTTAAGCGAGGCTCATAAAGCAGTGCACATGGCTCATCCAGGAGTCACTAAGATGAGGGCAGACCTTAAGCCCTTATTCTTCTGGAAAGGAATGAAGGTGGAAATAGTTAGCCACGTGGAGAGATGTTTAGAATGTTAGCAAGTTAAGGCTGAACATAGACATATGTCTAAATTACTAAAACCACACACTATTTCAGAATTGAAATGGGAGGTAATTTAGATGGACTTTATTGTGGGATTGCTATTGACGACAAGGAGGCACGACTTGATTTTTGTGGTAGTTGACACTTTTACAAAGAGTGCACATTTTATTCCTGTGTGTATGACATATCAGGCACCAAACATAGCTAGATTTTTTTATCAATGATATTGTGAGATTACATGGCATGCCTAAAAGGGTCATATCCGTTCGAGGATCGATGTTTACATGGCGATTTTGGACTAGTTTCCAAGAGGCCTTGGGAACCCAACTTAACTTTAGGACAATGTATCACCCGGAGACAGATGATCATCAAGAAAGAATGAACCAAATCTTGGAAGATATGTTGTGTATGTACATGATGGACCAACATAAGCATTGGGAAGAGTTCTTTCCATTGGTAGAGTTTGCGCACAACAACAACTATCAAAGAACCATTAAGATGACACCATTTGAGTTTCTTTACAGATGACTGTGATAGATTCCTTTGAGATAGGATTGACTTGAGGATAGGGTCCTGGTAGGACCATAAGTGATCCAAGAAATGGAAGAACAAATTCAAATGATAAGACAAAAGATTAAAGAGGCGCAAGATCGACATAAGAGTTATGTCGATGCACATCGCATTGGCTATAATTATGAAGTTGGTGATTGAGTTTTCTTGCAGGTGAAACTGCACAAGAGTTAGATCAAGTTTGGAAATGGTGCTAAACTCTCTCTTAGGTTTACGGAACCTTTCGAAGTTGTGGAAAATAAAGGGCCCATGGCTTATTGACTAGCCTTGCCTAATTCTTTGAGGTGTATGCATGATATTTTTCATGTATCTATTTTGAGACATTATGTTGGTGATCCTACACATGTGATTGACATGAGTTCCTTGCAAGTGTCAGATGAGGGTGCACTCACGACGGAGTCAATTTGCATTCTGGACCATCACATTCGACAACTGCGGCGTCAAAAAATAAATCAGGTCAAGGTCCAATGGGACAATTATATTCCACACTCACCTACCTGGTAGGACTCATTGTTAGCCTCATAATCCTAAAGTTATATAGTCTAAGTGTTTTCTAGATTAAATGTTTTTAAGAAATTAGTTTATTCTAGTTTGTTAGGATAAGGACACCTAGCTTCTATGTAAAGGACACCTATCATACTCATGTGATTGGTTGTTCTCCTAGTTTTTAGTTTAGAGTTGAGATATATAAACTAGCTCCTTCTTCAAGTGAGGTTAAGGAGTAGATTATGAGTTCTCACTTCAGATTCTAATCACTTTTTCCTTATCAATAAAATTACGTGTCTGAGGACACTTTGTCAACATGGTATCCAAGCCATGGTGAAAATTGTGATGGAAGAGAATTGATGATGGATTGAGTAAGAAAGGAAGTCTCCACAACATCAACCCATATCTATTCAAACTCAAGGGAAACAGTACTGAGGTAATTTGTTGCTGTTTAAAGTAAGGAAAATTTAGTTTTTTAATTGTTGATTTTTTTCTAAATCAATTTGTTGATTTTATTTCATATCTAATCCTCATTTTATCGTTGATTAGATTTCTAGAGCTATTTCTACTGTTTATAGTTCTAAATATGCAAATTTATCAGCAGTTAGGCTTGTAAATCTCAAGATCATAGTAGATATATTATAAATCTGCATTGTTTTATGATCTTAAGATGCACTTCTATTTTTTTCAATTAATTAAGAGGGCTCATTTTTGTTAAAATTTCTTTAGATCTATTCATAAATCTGGCAACTTAAATTCAGAGCTGTAGATTCTATATTTTTTTTTAGTTTTCAGATCTTGTCTGAATCAAGGACCGTATCAAGGACCAGATCATGGATTGCATATGAATTTAGCACAAGGTCATCAGATTGAATCTATGGTATTAGATTGAATCTCTGGTATCAGATTGAAGCTCTGGATCAGATCTGGTACCTTTGGAGAAGAAATTCCTCTGGAAATCTCGATACACATCCCAAGTATGCAAGACAATGGACTAAAATCGACCTTCAAGAAACATAAGAAACCCTTGCGATTCAGTGGCTGGAGGAGTTTTGAGAGAGCTAGTGAGTCTTCAAGGTCAACCTCAACTTAGTTCTGGCATTGAAACCTTCATGGAGGTGCTAGTTCCCTCAAATCGGTGTAGCCACTTGTAAAATGAAAAGCAATCCACCATTTCTTGAATACGTTGCAAGAAGCTTAAGCTACTCAAAATTGTGAGATTGTGCCTCAAGATCTGCAGTTGCAAGATTGAATTTGTGCAGACATGCATTGGCATTTACATCTATGTATATGGTATCATTGTTTCCCGTGGGTGTATCTGCGTAAATGGATTTCAAATGCGTTGAAAAATAATCTTAGAAATTCTAGTGACTTCTGAATCTGAGATTTGTATCTGAGATATAAAAACACATTGGGATCGAGAGCACCTCTTCTGATCAAATATACTGGTGCGATTTCACCCACTCAGACCTCTTTTGTGCGTCAAAATATTGCTGCATGTCCTCATTTTTGAATCCCCTTCTGTGCAATTTTGGTGGACAGTTTTTAAACTGATATTAAATTATAAAAAATCGTTTCATAAATATTTGTTCATATCAAGGTCTATATCATGGACCATATTGAGGACCAGATTGAGGACCGGATGAAGGACCAGATGAAGGAATGCAAATTGTTTTAACATAAATATGTGGAGTTATAAGAATTGTAAACTTTGATTTTTTCAGATTAAAGAGTTTTGTTTTTGATTTTTAGACATTTGAGTTGTAATCTTTTAAGTCATTGATGACTTTAGTTCAAGGGGGGGAACATTTTATTATTTGTAAAATGCTATCTATCTTGTAAAAAGGGTCAAACTTTGAAAGATTTGATTGTAGTCTTGAACGCTCAGAAGTTGAGAAGAGTCCAGTAAAATACTCTCTCAAACTCCATTTCTAATGAGACTTTTAAAGGGTCAAGGCCAAACCCTTAAAACTACTCTTTTTGTGTGGATTTTTTACTCTTTCTTTCTGGTGCCTTGTGTATCTCTTTTGGAGTTTTGTGGATTATTCACTTGCAAATATTGCAACAAACATCATGTCAAAATTAATCAATTTATTCACGGAATCAGATAAGTTAGATGGACCCAAGAATTAAAAATCTTGGAGTTGGCACATGCGTAACACTCTGATCTATAATGAATTATGGCATGATATTTGTTATGGTTATACCACTCCAACTAAGACTACCAACGCTACTTTAGCTAAATGGAATTTGAAAGATGAAAAAGCACTTGCTTTGCTACATTCTTCTGTAACTGAACACATGTTTGTTCATATTGAGAATTCCAAAGATGCATGGTCTTCTTGGAATCTATTAAAGAAGCTTTTTGATACTCCTGCTACATCTCATAGAGTTGATCTACAAATGAAATTTCTCAAACAAAGATTATAAGACAATGGTGATGTATTAGAATACATATCAAGGATTAAGAACATTCATCAAGAAATCATCAAAGGCGGTTTTCCTAAACTTGAAGATAGTTTTCTA
Source organism: Picea glauca (assembly GCA_000966675.3). Taxonomy (NCBI): domain Eukaryota; kingdom Viridiplantae; phylum Streptophyta; class Pinopsida; order Pinales; family Pinaceae; genus Picea; species Picea glauca. The sequence continues at coordinate 136,955 of JZKD02S0419425.1, read as the reverse complement.
GTCTCCATTGTAATAAATGGCTTGCCTCCATCTCATAATCATTTTCTGGAGATTTTGCAAATAACTGATAAGTTATCAAATGTAACTTTTGATTCACTTAGTGAATTACTGGCGCAACATAGTACATATTTTGGAAAACAAAAACAATCAGGAGAAGATCTTCTTTTCACTAAAGCTGAAAGTTATAAAGGAAGAGAAAATTCAATTTTTGGAAATTTCTAGAATTAGTCTTCTAATCGAGGCCATGGCAGAGGTTGTGGTCAAGGTAGAGGTCATAGAAATTTTAATCAACAAAATTTTCAAATTAATCCTCCCAATAATAATTCACAGTCAGGAAGAGACAAAAAATTCAGTCAAGTAAGATGCAAAATATGTTTAAAGATTGGTCATTATGCATCAAATTTCCATACAAGCAATGATAAATTGCCAAGGTTTAAGAAGGCATCAAATTCAAATTCTCAACCATCATATTAATATTGAGAGGATCAAGATTACTAAGATGATCAATATGTATATGTTTTTTCAGTAGTTCAACATGTAGATTCATTTGAAAATGGTTGGATATTGGACACATGGGCTACTCAACATATGACTTATCACATAGACTATTTTTGGAATTATAAAGATGTTCAGCCGAATCCCATTTATTTAGATGATGATACAACTCATATACCTCAAGGAAAAGGTTCAGTGAAAGTCTTTCTCCATGGAATTGGTGAAAAATGGATTTAAAATGTTTGGTATGTACCAACTTTTAAGAAAAAACTGTCATCCTTAGTCACAATCAGACAATATGGACATCAAATCGTCATCCAAGATGGTTTGGTGAATATTAAGTCAGAGAAGGATAAATTTAAAACAATAATGACTGGATATGAAGATGGGAAGTTACTAAGAATGAATGGGAAAGTCATCCAAAGAAAGAAAGAGGTTGCAACAACAGTGAATTCCGAAATGTCTTCATTCAAATTATGGAATTTTTGATTTGGTCACTTAAACTTTGATAGTTTCCTGAAACTTAAGTCCCAAGATTTGGTAAAGGGTTTGCCAAATTTCAAGAAAGAAAATTCCAAGTGTGAAGCTTGTATTTTTGGCAAGGAAAAGGGAGAATCTTTTCCAACCAGATCATGGCAAGCAACAAAGTATTTGGAGTTGATTCATAGTGATATATGTCGTCCAAGGGAATCTTCTTTAGGTGGATGTCGATACTTTATATTGTTTATTGATGAATACACTAGAATGACATAGGTGTGCTTTTTAAAGAAAAAATATGAAGCTTTTGAAAAGTTTGTAAATTTTCAACACATGGTTGAAAATGAAACTAGAGAAAAGGTTGCTTCTTTGAGAATTGATAATGGAAGTGAATTAACTTCAACTGAATTTAATGATGATTGTCGAAACAATGGAATTAAGAGGAAACTGAAAAATTCCTATACTCCAGAGAATAATGGAGTTACTGAAAGGATGAACAAAATTCTCATGAGCATGGAAATATCTATGATGCAATTTAAAGGGTTGAGCACAAAATATTGGGATGAAGCAGTCCATACTGCAGTTTATATCAGAAATCGATCACCTACATCAGCTTTAGATGGAAAAACTCCTTATGAAGCTTGGTACGGTTTTAAACCCAAGGTAAATCATCTTAGGGTTTTTGGCTCAACATGTTAGTCTTTAGTTCCTAAGGAAAATAGAACTAAATTAGAAAACCGAAGTATGCAGTGTACCTTCATTGGATACTCTGATGATAAGAAATGGTATATATTGATTTCATATGGAAAATTCATTGTTAGTAGATATGTAACTTTTGATGAAACTGGAAGTAACAATTTAGATGAGATTAATCATCTCCTTAGTCGTTTAGAGAAGAAAAACGCTAAGGGTAAAGGTAAGTTGAACAAGTCAAAGCAAACATTTTGGTTTGAAAAAGACTTTGTTTCTTCGGAAGACATCTCTTTATCAAATAGTTCTTCTGATTCATCTGATAATGAAATGACAAAAGACTCTTCTGATACTGAATCTTCAAAAGAATCTTCTGCAACCTTAGATATTTCATATGAAGAGCCTCATTTTTTGAAAATCCTCTTTTCAATAATAATGGTGATTTAGATCCTCAATCCCCTCAACATAAGAAGCCAAAGTGGGCTGAAAAACTTCTCAAAGATGTTCATTCAGATGAAATGAACAAAACATGAACTAGAGGATCTTCAAGAGTAGAAGCTAATTTTGCTCATGCTTCCACTGAACCTACTTCTTTTGCTGAAGCAACTAGACATAAATAATGGCAGAAATAAATGATTAATGAATATGATCCAGTAGTTGAAAATGAGACTTGGAACTTAGTTGATTGTCCACAAGATGTTAATCCCATCGGTTGTAAATGGGTTTATTGAGTAAAGTACAAGCCCAATGGTAAAATTGACAAGTACAAAGCAAGACTTGTTGCTAAAGGTTTTGCTCAACAAGAAGGAATTGATTATGAAGAAAATTTTGCACCCATAGCTAAATGGAATACTATCATAATGGTTATCAATTTGGCTGCACATAATGGTTGGAAATTACATCAAATGTATGTCAAAAGTGCCTTCCTGAATGGAGATATAAAAGAAGATATTTTCATGACTCAACCACAAGGTTTTGAAGCTAAAGGAGAAGAACATAAAGTTTGCAAACTTATGAAGGCTTTATATGGTTTGAAACAAGCTTCTCGAGCTTAATATGAAAAAATGGATGAGTACCTACGAAAGATTGGTTTTCAGTGAAGAGAATCATATGATACATTGTATTTTCGAATGCAAGATAAGCACATGGTAATACTTGTACTCTATGTTGATGACTTAATCATAACAGGAAATAATGAAGCTCACATCAAACAAGTTAAGGAAGAAGTTAAAGCATGGTTCAAAATGACTGAATTAGGGACACTTCATTATTATCTTGGAGTTGAAGTATCTCAACACCCTAACCAAATATTCCTTAGTCACACTAAGTGTGCTAGTGAATTGTTAAGAAATTTTGCATGGAATATTGTAAACCTTCTCTTACCCCCATGGAGCAAAAATTGAAACTTTCAAAATTTGATGGGGGAGGGAATTGGTAAACAGTACAAAGTACAAGAAATTGGTTGGAAGTCTCATTTATTTGACAAATACTCGACCAGATTTGTCATATTCGGTCAATATACTTTCAAGGTTTATGGAGGAACCAAGGGAAAGTCACTGGAATTCAGAAAAAAGGGTACTAAGATACATTCAAGGTACAAAAGACTTTGGTCTTCTCTACAAAAGGAACACAAATTTTACACTTGTTGGATATTCTAATGCTTATTTTGCAACATAGAAATTGAGCAACATTATTTTAAATCATGAGCAACATAGAAATTGGTTTCCTTTAGTGTCTATGTTGCTCAGTTTAACAAGTTTCCTGCTTCCTAGAGCAACATGTAGAGCCCCTGCAGAACTATCAACAAATAAACACTGATCCAGGTTGAATCTGAGCATACCACAAAAGGATGGGGTCCAACCCAAACTCCTAACGACAGATTCTAACTAAAGGATGGGGTCCAAGCCCCAGTATCACACTATCCACTTGATTCTACTCTACACAATAGCCAATAGAACTGGTGATTTTTCCTTAGATTTATGGTGTATTAACTTAAACTGCTGCCTAAACCAATCAGAAAGATGCTTAATGCGAGTTTGGGTACTATCCATTTGGCCTGTTATTTTAGTTTTAGATATCTGAATTTTGAGCATATCCCATTGTTTAATTGGTAAACTTCCATCCAAACAACCCCACACATCACTCACGAGGTGATAAATTGTCTATTTTTTTGGATTTGCGTGGCATCCATTTTGATGAAGCACTGCATGAATACCAATATTCTGATTGAAAAGGATGGGAGTTTAACCAAAATAGGCATGTTATATACTAAATAAACTATCCATAGCGAACAAAGATATAGAATAATAAAATAGCCATAGCGAATAGAGATAATGTTAGGTTAAAACTACCCTGGAGGGCTTACATGCATTCAAGGAAGAAGGGCTCAAAATATGTTCCATGTCAACATCTTGGTCAATTATGGTACTATAGACCATAGAGAATTAGCACCCGTACGCCACTTTTTACTATAATCTTACATTTACAGTAGATATTTTTTTTTTCCATTTCAAATGCACTCTTCTATTTACATTGTAGGTAGCCTACCTTGAAAACCCTGTTCATCCTTTCTACAAGCTATAACCTTAGCTTCACAGTAAATGAAATTTTTAAAGGGAGTTACATTTCATATATACACTTCTCTAATAACATTGCACATACCCTCTCTTGAAACTCCCCCTCGACATTTCTAGCCACTATAATCTTACATTTCTAGTAGATAAAATTTTTGACGGGACTTCCATTTACATTGCACACGACCTGCCATGAAAACCCTCTTCAACATTTCTAGCCGCTATAGGGAAAATAAACATTTCCGATCACAATCGATCAAAAGAGTGAACCATGGAGTAAGCGTAGACATACCCAACAAGCAATTGTAAAATACCCAAAAAGAGATTGAATTGTAAAATACCTATTTTTAAAAGTGCATGCACCAAAACATATTCAAAACATTAATTCACACTGCAAATGGAAAAAAGAACAAATACTACAAAAATAGTAAATTGGTTTGTTGGTGTGCCACCTCAATGTTCACAAGCAAAAGAAAAAAATTTGCAGATGAATAGTGAGAGGGGGAGGGATGATCAATCCCAGGCATTAATTTTGCTTCAAGGGAATGAGTCAACAAGACATTGAAAAATCCTCTGACCAGATACTAAAGCACTTTTTGGTTATATAACATATACAATAAGAGATTTAATGGAGGGTGATCCAGGCTGGCTATATCGTGTCCTGCAGGAAATCAAAGGAAGCAAAAAAACACCCGTAGTTGCTCTCTGTGCACATAACCCTGCTAATTTCATTTGCCTTAGCAATCCAACGCATCGGCTTATTTGTGCACAGATGAATAAATATGGATATTCACTATCTACTTGTTACGGAAACACTAAAACAAACCAAACCCTTTAGAGAAGACATTGATTTGTTAAACGAAGGAACTCGATCGACGTTCGAATCCATCTGCCATGTGGACAGCCGATCTCCTCGTACACGAGCTCACAAATGATCAAGGAGACGCTACAATCCTATTTCAAGGAAATGGAAATAAAAATAGGGTTAGGGTTTGAGAGAATAATAAGAGCAACCTAGGGTCAGAGATCGAGATTGGGAATAATAGAGTTCTTGGTCACATGGAGGTGCCAAGTATTTTGTCGCCCACCCTAGTGCAGTGCAGCTAATAAATGACTCATCCCCTATCCTCTTTAAAAGCTAACCTACCTGTCATAATGTCGTCTTGGGATACCCGTTTCTCTGCCCAACTTCACCTAATCAAGTAAGCAGTTAAATGCTATCTTTATTGCTTGTTCTCCATTGCCAGAGACAGATTCAATCCACTTAACATCATAGCATAGCATACTTATTCGGTCATTTCAACTTGCTTTATCTTTAAGCGCTGTTTCTCTTGATTCAACTGGTACACTTCTTGAGAAAATTCCAAGCAAAAATTTAAATAATGCCTTTTAGTAGTTCAGTTTTAAATGAAAGTCAAGTCATCTAGGTGTTAAAGTCATTTTAGATGAATTTTCAATTGGTGTAGCTCTAATATTTTATATCTAGCTTGTATTTTCCTTCCCAATGATTCTTTTGTAGAAAAAGTTCTCAAGCTTCCTGCAAAAAAAACTCAAATCACTATAATACGTTGAAATGATATATCTAGATACTGCAGAACTGTAAAAACCATTTTCAAGAACAACATCGAAAGTGTGCTAGAGTGATACTCATTAAGTTGTAATTTATTTGATGAGTGTGCAATCAATCTTAATGCAGGCTGTCATTATCCCAATCCACTACATACATACCTGAAGGTTGAAAAAAAAGCGTTAAAAAATAATTTTGTATTATTTTATTTAAGAATAATAAGTTACACCATGTCTTTGGTTAAAAGAACACCCCTCAATCTCAACATTGGAATAGAGCAATGTCACAACATTCTCAAGGTAAGTTTTTTTCATTTGTACCATGGCATATAAAAATAATTCACAGCTTGAAACCTTTCAAAATGAAGTATCTATGGACCATCCTCCATTATGTTTTTTTTTACTTGAAATATTTATCTTTTATAATATTTAATTATTTTAATTTATGGAATTTCACTTTTATAATATTTAATTATTTTAATTTATGAGAAATATTTTACTTTTATAATATTTACTTATTTTAATTTATTAAATTTCACTTTTATAATATTTAATTATTTTAATTTATGAAAATCTTTGAGTTAGTTGTAAATTAAATTATTTGTTTTTAATGCGTCGATCACATTATCTTGTAATATTTATTATATTGAAAGATAATTAATGTAAAAGATAATTAATATGGTAATTATTAATTATATTGTGAGTTATTGAGGTCACAGACACTACTGTTGATAGGTTGAGGCTAAGTATTGGTTCAACAATTAGTGAAATAAATATATATTGATGAGCAACATCCTAGTATAATGTGAAGTTGAAAGGACTGAGCATAGTATATCAATATCAATTCAATATATGTGATGATATTACAAGTGTGATTATATATTAAATGTAGGATTGTGAAAGGAAAATTAATATTATAATATATCTGTGAGGTCAACATAACAATGATTAGATGATTGAATGGTGTAATAGTTATAATGAGAGTGCATACAAAATAGAAGATGGGGTAAATGTGTTCTTAATATGAGATAGGTTAAAAAGAAGAAGAAGGAGAAGAATCGAGAAATACATAATATAAGTAAAGTGAATTATGGCAAAGATGGCGAGGATATAAGAATGACAAGATAGTTAGTATGTAATAATGATGGAAAATTAAGGGAGAATATTAATGATAAATAAATAAGTATACAAGAATGACAAGTAGTATAAAGTATTAGAGTGTGAAGTGACATACMARTAGGTAAGATGGARAAAGTACAYGGTTTATGCAATGTGATATATATAGCWATAAGKTGTTGACATGAAGGGTGGTTGAAGATAGTGAGAGGATATGCACDAAGTGTATTAAGAACATAACATGGACTAAATGATGGTTAGAGAAAAATAGATGTAACATAAAGATAATAAATAAATAATGATATAATACAAAGGTTCTCAATATAATACAAGGTGTGGGAATGTAAGAAATACAAAATGATACGATGTTACAAAGGGTAGTAGACAACTGAGATAATGTGTCTATAAATAATAATAATAATAATAATAATAATAATAAGTAGGTTAGAGCATAACACACAAAAGTAAGTAAGAGCATGAATGAGAATTATAGTCTAAGGACAATACTATAATAAGGGAGTTAATTACATTAGAGAGATGATCAAAGTCAATACGAATTGTTTATAATTATCAAGATAACCTAGGTGAGATTGTATGTATGACTTAAGGAAGTCTATATCGAACTCAAGATAAGATTCACTTAACTAGAGAACTGATGATGAGCTAAGGTTCTAACTAGTGAACAAACAAATAAGACATTAATGGAAGACATTATATATATTTGATGAACTATATACAGTTCTATGTATGTAGCTCTATGTTTTCACATTTGTACAAGACATCATCTTCTACCTTTGAAATTCTACAAAATCTTCTATATTCCAAGCTCGATTCCAAGTCAATTAATACATACTTTAATTTAATTCCATTAAATATCATCATGAAATTTAAGTCCCAATCCAACCACTACATCCACTTGAAATTTCATATTTAATTATTGTTTGTGCTTCAAGGCACTTGGAAGTACATAGAAGTACATAAATAGAATGAGTGAATTAAAAAAAAATAAAACTGAAAAGAAAATGATAATATGATTCTTTATTGAAATGGTCTATTTTTATTAAGCAATACTCATTATGACATAAAAAGATAATAATATCATATTATCCATTGATTAGTAATATCCACTTGTTTGTGTGTTGAATATAAATAATTTTAATTAATAAAGTAAATATACTTTGAGAAAACGACATTTTAAAATAAAAATATTTACAATCTAATATCCCCAAAGTTGATATAAAATAAAAAACATAAAATTTATCGTTTATATAACTATGATATAAAGTGTGATAACTAGAGACCACTTGACTTGGTATTAACAACATGGAAATGAAGCAAATAATAGATATATGAGGAGCTTTTAGATATGCCCAATGATTTTCATACATATGATTGCTAAAAGGATGGTTAAGGAACTTTACAACAAAACAAAAGATAAGGTCCAATGTCCTCATCCAAATTTCATACATTTTTTAAGTTTTAAATATTTTTTAAGCGTTGTCATGCAATTGTGCACTTCAATATGCCTTAAAAGATATATTTAAAAATTCAAAATAAAAGATTGTTTGTTTGGGGTGCTCTTCTTTAAATATAACTTAAACACCACAAATCTTATTCCAATAAGAGAATATTTTTTAAAATAAATGCTATGCAATCCATTTGTTACTCTAAAAATAAAAATAGGCTTATTTATTTTTATTTAGATTTAGTTTTTTATATGTCAATTAAGAAAAATCCTCCTACCATCATTTCTAGATTTAATGGTTGTTGTAGAATATTTTATCGTTCTTAATATGGATGAAAAAGACTATAGATGTCTTATAGACATAAAGAGGTTATGCATCTACAATACTAAAAGGTTATTGTTAACTAGGAAAATACCTTTTCCAAAGGTTATGGTTCCAAAATTATAAAGCATCAAAATATTTCTTTTAGTTTAGGATTAGATTTGAGCAAGGATAAAGCCAACTTTTGAAGTGACAAGTTGAATTGGTAAAACTATATAAATTATTTACAAAGACCCAAGTCAAGGATATGCGTGGTACATGAAGCTTTAACTTTAATATGTTATAATTGATTTATATAAATCCATTGGGATGGTTGAATATTATATATCTATATATATCCATCTATGTTTTCATAATGATATGTAATGCCACCTTTTGACTTAGATAGCTAGAATTACCTAGGGCCTAATCACCTTAATTTTTTTATTCACTGTGAAACTATTAATGATACACTTAAACTTTTAAGACATATGAACCTATGTTAATGTCAATTCTATGAGTGTTTAACATTATTTGAATGATGATGGATATTATGCAATCTATTATGTGAATGTCAATTCTATGAATGTTTAACGTTATTTGAATTATGATGGATATTATGCAATCTGTTCTAACTTGAAAATTTTGACATTTAAAGTTGTTGGTACATGGATACCGAATTGAGATTTTGGTTAAATGCATCTACATGATGATAATGCATAGATATGTATGAGTTTGTGTTATAGACTAATTTGCAGGTCAATGGGATATGAAATAGCCGAAGGATAAAGATAATAAAACGTTGATGTCGCGAACATCGATCGAGGAACAATATGGTATGAATATTTGTATGAGAAATTATGTTGGTTCAACTGCATTGTTATGATATGTGAACCAGTGCAGGTTTTTTAGGTGGTGAGACTGCCTAAAACTGAATATATGATGACAAAATTCCTAGCAACACAATGCCACTGTATGTTCCATGGTAGGGTGTGGACCCTAGTCCTATTAAGAGGGGTGGAGGAATTTCCCACTGTGTATCCTCTAAAACCTGGAGTCATGGGAGGATGGTGTTATCTCATGCTCCCTTAAACGTGTGATGTTGACCGTCAGTTGCGTGCTAGGGAAGCTTGGTCAAGAGAGTTGACACTTCCTCTTACGGGTTCTATTTGGAGTTAGGTCAATATAGTCTAGCAGAGGAACGATAGGGATGGAAGATGGGAGTAAGTTAGGGAGGAAGGATGAATAGAAGTATTTGAGAGCGTGTGGGGATTTCTCCTTATAGAAGAATTTCTTGATTTTTTTTTTGAAAAGGAAAAATATATGTATATTTATATTTATTTAACTAAACTAAAATTATCTAAGTGAATGTAGCTTATGCTAAATTATTGTAATTGAGGAATTTTGTGAACATTTTAAATAATTTACTATCTTTTATGAAATGAATGGTCTCGTTGATTGTATTGGACATATACAAGAATTACTTTAGGTGTGATAATTATTTTTATTAGTACATGCACGAGTCTTGTATGTGCTAGCTACACATGTATGCCTTGCACATAGACACTAGTATGTATAAGTGTTTTAAATTGATGATGTTGATTATTTGTTGCAGATGTTTGAATCTTGTGTCGTTACCGTTGTATTGTAAATAAATCTAACTTCAGGACGAAGTTTCTTGAAGGGTGGGTGTATGTGACAACCCAAATTGATTAATTTTATCATATTTTTAAATTTAAATCTAATTAATTATTAAAATATATTAATGAGTCTTTTATTATTTTATTATTAAAAGGTGGGTGAAGTAAGTAATGGGGGGATAAGGTTGTTGGGAATTATTAAGGGGGAATTGAGAGATAAGGATAAGAAAGAAGGGGAGTACTTGGAAGAGGGATCTTATTTCTGTTTGAGGATTTTTGAATTTCTAAAAGGAGAGGAGGAGGAAATTGGAGAAATTGTTTTTGGGAAGCTCTCACAGGGCACTGTTGTTGCTGGGAAATTTGGGCTCAGGGTGTAGGAAACCAAAAGGATTCTTGGAGAAACAGAGCTGGAGAGATTGTTCCTAGTTGCCTGGGAGGTTAATATTCAGTCTGGGCAAGAACCAGAATACAATTAGACAGAAAAGGGACTTGATAAACCAACCTACAGGTGGAGGTATGTATTATGTTGTGGTTATCATTATTCTGTTGTTGTTGTTATCATTATTTTTTTGTTGCTATTATCATTATTCTGATGTTGTTGCTAATATTATTCTGTTGTTATCATTATTATGTTGTTACTGTATATTCTTGGTTTATTCTACCTATAAGAAAATCATTAAAAGAAATTCTAAACTAAATTTTATAAAACTTTTAATTAGTTTGAGTCCTGAAAATAACCAAGCTCTACAGAGGATTTACATTTGCCTCCCGGAAGAGAGCTGGAATTTACCATCAAATTAAAACCTGGAACTAAACTGATAGCAAGAACGCCTTATCATATGTCAACCCCTGAGTTACAGGAGTTGAAAATGCAACTGAAGGAGTTGTTGGACCTAGGAATTATACGTCCAAGTGTGTCACCTTGGGGTGCACCTTTTATTTTCATACCGAAGAAGGATGGGTCGTGAAGACTCTGTATTGACTACCGTAAATTGAACAATGCAACGATCAAGAATACGTATCCATTGCCAAGAATAGACAATTTGTTTGACCAACTAAAGTGCGCGACGATGTTTTCAAATATCTGAGATCAGGATATCACCAACTATAGATCAAAGAGGAAGACATTCTAAGACCGCTTTCAAGACGAGGTTTGGACATTACGAGTTTATCGTTTTATTGTTTGGATTGACAAACACCCCAGGGGTATTCATGAGCTTGATGAATGGGGTGTTCCATGAATACTTGGACAAGTTTGTTCAGGTATTCATTGACGACATATTGATATATTCTCGAATGATGAAAGAACATGATGAACATTTGTGCTTGGTACTACAATGTTTATGAGAGAACAAATTGTACGAGAAACTGTCGAAATTCTCTTTTTATCAATCGAGGATTCATTATTTGGGGCATGTTATCACCGATGAAGGCATCACTATGGATCCAACGAAGGTAAAGGCTATTATGGAATGGCATGCATTGACGAACATACACGAAGTATGTAGCTTCATGGGTTTAGAAGGATATTATCAATGGTTCATCGAAGGTTTTTCGAAGATAGAAAATCCAATCACAAAATTGCAGAAGAAAAACAAGAAGTTTGTATGGACCGAGAAATGCGTGGAAGAATTTCGAAGGCTCAAGGAGCTGTTGATGACAATGCCGATACTAAAATTACTTGGCATGGATGAGGACTTATTGGTATGCAAAGATGCATCCAAGGAAGGCTTAGGTAGAGTCTTGATGCATGGCGATCAAGTATTGTCTTACATCTCAAGGAAATTAAGAAAGCATGAAGAGAACTATGCGATGCATGATTTGGATTTATTGGCTATTGTGTATGCCTTAAGAGTGTGGAGACACTACCTGATTGGATGGAAATTCAAACTAAAAACTGAGCACTATGGCTTGCAACACATTTTCACGCAAAGGGACTTGAACGCACGATAAAGGCATTGGTGAAAATTGCTTAGAGAATACGATTTTGAGATTACTTACATAATAGGAACGATGAACAAAGTGGCTGATGTGTTGATTTAGAGACCACACATATTTTTGGTGATACCTATTCAGATGATTCCTCGAGAAAATATTCTAACTATACATCACGATGAAGACTGGTATAAAGAGGTTAAGGAAAATATCAGACAAGACACCATGTTGGTACCAAAGTTTGAAGGATATGAAAACGACGGATTGATGAGGTATAATAATCGGATTTACGTACCTCCTAACGACGATCTGAGAAGTTTGATCTTAAGAGAGGCTCATAAAGAAGTGCACATGGCTCATCCAGGAGTCACTAAGATGAGGGTAGACCTGAAGCCCTTATTCTTCTGGAAATGAATGAAGGTGGACATAGTTAGCCACGTGGAGAGATGTCTAGAATGTTAGCAAGTTAAGGCTGAACATAGACATCCATCTGGATTACTAAAACCACACACTATTCCAGAATTGAAATGGGAGGTCATTTAGATGGACTTTATTGTGGGATTACTGTTGACGACAAGGAGGCACAACTCGATTTTCGTGGTAGTTGAGAATTTGACAAAGAGTGCACATTTTATTCCTGTGTGTATGACATATCAGGTGCCAGACATAGTTAGATTTTTTATCAGTGAGATTGTGAGATTACATGGTGTGCATAAAAGGATCATATCCGATCAAGGATCGATGTTTACATGGTGATTTTGGTCTAGTTTACAAGATGCCTTGGGAACCCAACTTAACTTTAGGACAATGTATCACCCAGAGACAAACGATCATCAAGAAAGAATGAACCAAATCTTGGAAGATATGTTGTGTATGTACATGATGGACCAACATAAGCATTGGGAAGAGTTCTTTGCATTGGTAGAGTTTGCGTACAACAACAACTATCAAAGCACCATTAAGATGACACCATTTGAGTTTCTTTACATGCGACTATGATAGATTCCTTTGAGCTAGGATCAACTTGAGGATAGGGTCCTGGTAGGACCAGAAGTGATCCAAGAAATGGAAGAACAAATGCAAATGATAAGACAAAAGATTAAAGAGGCGCAAGATCGACATAAGAGTTATGCCGATGCAAATCACATTGACCGTAATTATGAAGTTGGTGATTGATTTTTCTTGCGGGTGAAACCGCACAAGAGTTCGATCAAGTTTGGAAATGGTGCTAAACTCTCTCTTAGGTTTATGGAACCTTTCGAAGTTGTGGAAAATAAAGGGATCCTGGCTTATTGACTAGCCTTGCCTAATTCTTTGAGGCGTATTCACGATGTTTTTCATGTATCTATTTTGAGACATTATGTTAGTGATCCTACACATGTTATTGACATGAGTTCCTTGCAAGTGTCAGACGAGGGTGCACTCATGACAGAGTCAATCTGCATTCTGGACCATCACATTCGACAACTGCGACGTCAAACAATAAATCAGGTCAAGGTACAATGGGACAATTATAGTCCACACTCGGCTACCTAGTAGGAAGCATTGTTAGCCTCATAATCCTAAAGTTATATAGTCTAAGTATTTCCTAGATTAAATGTTCTTAAGAAATTAGTTTATTCTAGTTTGTTAGGATAAGGACAACTAGCTTCTATGTAAAGGACACCTATCATACTCATGTGATTGGTTGTTCTCCTAGTTTTAGTTTAGAGTTGAGATATATAAACTAGCTCCTTCTTCAAGTGAGGTTAAGGAGTAGATTATGAGTTCTCACTTCAGATTGTAATCACTTTTTCCTTATCAATAAAATTACGTGTCTAAGGACACTTTGTCGACATGGTATCAAAGCCATGGTGAAAATTGTGATGGAAGAGAATTGATGATGGATTGAGTAAGCAAGGAAGTCTCCATGACATCAACCCATATCTCTTCAAACTCAAGGGAAACTTTACAGAGGTAATATGTTGCTGTTTAATGTAAGGAAAATTTAGTTTTTTAACTGCTGATTTTTTTCTAAATCAATTTGTTGATTTTATTTCATATCTAATCCTCATTTTATCATTGATTAGATTTCTAGAGCTATTTCTACTATTTATAGTTCTAAATATGCAAATTTATCAGCAGTTAGGCTTGTAAATCTCAAGATCATAGCAGATATATTATAAATCTGCATTGTTTTATGATCTTAAGATGCACTGCTATTTTTTCAATTAATCAAGAGGGCTCATTTTTGTTAAAATTTCTTTAGATCTATTCATAAATCTGGCAACTTAAATTCAGAGCTGTAGATTCTATATTTTTTTTAGTTTTCAGATCTGGTCCGAATCAAGGACCGTATCAAGGACCAGATCGTGGATCACATCTGAATTTAACACAAGGTCATCAGATTGAATCTATGGTATTTGATTGAATCTTTGGTATCAGATTGAAGCTCTGGATCAGATTTGGTACCTTTGGAGAAGAAATTCCTCTGGAAATCTCGAGACACATCCCAAGTATGCAATACAATGGACTAAAATCGACCTTCAAGAAACAGAAGAAACCCTTGCAATTCAGTGGCTGGAGGAGTTGAGACAGAGCTAGTGAGTCTTCAAGGTCAACCTCAACTTAGTTCTGGCATTGAAACCTTCATGGAGGTGCTAGTTCCCTCAAATCAATGTATCCACTTGTAAAATGAAGAACAATCCACCATTTCTTGAATACGGTGCAAGAAGCTGAAGCTACTCAAAATTGTGAGATTGTGCCTCAAGATCTGCAGTTGCAAGATTGAATTTGTGCAGACATGCGTTGGAATTTACATCTATGTATATGGTATCATTGTTTCCCGTGGACGTATCTACGTAAATGGATTTCAAATGCATTGAAAAGTAATCGTAGAAATTATAGTGACCTCTGAATCTGAGATATAAAAACACATTGGGATCTAGAGCACCTCTTCTGATCGAATATACTGGTGTGATTTCACCCACTCAGACCTCTTCTGTGTGTCAAAATATTGTTGCATGTCCTCATTTTTGAAGCCCCTTTTGTACACTTTTGGTGGATAGTTTTTTAACTGATATTAAATTATAAAAAATTGTTTCATAAATATTTGTTCATATCAAGGTCTGTATTGTGGACCGTATTGAGGACCAGATTGATGATCAGATGAAGGAATGCAAATTGTTTTAACATAAATATGTGGAGTTATAAGAATTGTAAACTTTGATTTTTTCAGATTAAAGAGTTTTGTTTTTGATTTTTAGACATTTGAGTTGTAATATTTTAAGTCATTGATGACTTTAGTTCAAGGGGGGAACATTTTATTACTTGTAAAAGGCTATCTATCTTGTAAAAAGGGTCAAACTTTGAAAGATTTGATTGTAGTCTTGAACGCTCAGAAGTTGAGAAGAGTCCAGTAAAATACTTCTCAAACTCCATTTCCAACAAGACTTTTAAAGGGTCAAGGCCAAACCCTTAAAAGTACTCTTTTTGCGTGGATTTTTCACTCTTTCTTTCTGGTGCCTTGTGTATATATTTTGGAGGTTTGTGGATTATTCACTTGCAAATATTGAAACAAACATCATGTCAAAATTAATCAATTTATTCACGGAATCGGATAAGTTAGATGGACCCAAGAATTAAAAATCTTGGAGTCGGCACATGCATAACACTCTGATCTATAATGAATTATGGCATGATATTTGTTATGGTGATACTGCTCCAACTAAGCCTATCAATGCTACTTCTTTAGCTAAATGGAATTTGAAATATGAAAAAGCACTTGCTTTGCTACAATCTTCTATAATTGAATACATGTTTGTTCATATTGAGAATTCCAAAGATGCATGGTCGGCTTGGAATCTATTAAAGAAGATTTTTGATACTCCTGTTGCATCTCATAGAGTTGATATACAAATGAAATTGCTTAAACAAATATTAGAAGACAATGGTGATGTATTAGAATACATATCAAGGATTAAGAACATTCATCAAGAAATCATCAAAGGCGGTTTTCCTAAACTTTAAGATAGTTTTCTAGTCTCCATTGTAATAAATGGCTTGCCTCCATCTTATAAGCATTTTCTTGAGACTTTGCAAATAACTGATAAGTTATCAACTGTAAATTTTGATTCACTTAGTGAATTACTATCTCAACATAGCACATCTTTTGGAAAACAAAAACAATCAGGAGAAGATCTTCTTTTCACTAAAGTTGAAAGTTATAAAGGAAGATAAAAATCAATTTCTGGAAATTTCTAGAATCAGTCTTCTAATCAAGGCCGTGGCAGAGGTCGTGGTCAAGGTAGAGGTGATAGCAATTTTAATTAGTAAAATTTTCGAAGTAATCCTCCCAATAATAATTCACAGTCAGGAAGAGGCAAAAAATTCAGTCAAGTAAGATGTAAAATATGTTTAAGATGGGTCATTATGCATCAAATTTACTTACAAGCAATGATCAATTTCCAAGGTTTAAGAAGGCATCAAATTCAAATTCTCAACCATCATCTTAATATGCAGAGGATCAAGATTACTAGGATGATCAATATGTATATGTTTTTTCAGCAGTTCACATGTAGATTCATTTGAAAATGATTGGATATTGGACACAAGGGCTACTCAACATATGACTTATCACATAGACTATTTTTGGAATTATAAAGATGTTCAACCAAATCCCATTTATTTAGATGATGATACAACTCATATACCTCAAGGAAAAGGTTCAATGAAAGTCTTTCTCCCTAGAATTGGTGAAAAATGGATTTCAAATGTTTGGTATGTACCAACTTTTAAGAAAAAACTGTTATCCTTAATCACAATCAGACAATATGGACATCAAATTGTCATGCAAGATGGTTTGGTGAATGTTAAGTGAGAGAAGGACAACTTGAAAACAATAATGAATGGATATGAAGATGGGAAGTTACTAAGAATGAATGGGAAATTCGTCCAAAGAAAGAAAGAGGTTGCAACAACAGTGAATTCCGAAATGTCTTCATTCAGATTATGGAATTTTTGATTTGGTCACTTAAACTTTGATAGTCTCCTTAAACTTAAGTCCCAAGATTTGGTAAAGGGTTTGCCAAATTTCAAGAAAGAAAATTTCAAGTGTGAAGCTTGTATTTTTGGTACGGAAAAACGAGAAGCTTTTCCAACCAGCTCATGGCAAGCAACAAAGTATTTGGAGTTGATTCATAGTGATATATGTGGTCCAAGGGAATATTCTTTTGGTGGATGTCGATACTTTATATTGTTTATTTATGAACACACTAGAATGACATGGGTGTGCTTTTTAAAGGAAAAGTATGAATCTTTTGAAAAGTTTGTAAATTTTCAACACATGGTTGAAAATGAAACTAGAGAAAAGGTTGCTTCTTTGAGAACTGATAATGGAAGTGGATTCACTTCAACTGAATTCAATGATTATTGTCGAAATAATGGAATTAAGAGGAAACTAAAAAATTCCTATACTCCATAGAAGAATGGAGTTACTGAAAGGATGAAGAAAACTCTCATGAGCATGGAAAGATCTATGATGTAGTTTAAAGGGTTGAGCATAATATATTGGGATGAAGCAGTCCATACTGCAGTTTATCTCAGAAATCGATCACCTACATCAGATTTAGATGGAAAAACTCCTTATGAAGCTTGGTACTATTTTAAACCCAAGTTAAATCATCTTAGGATTTTTGGCTCAACATGTTAGGCTTTAGTTCCTAAGGAAAATAAGACTAAATTAGAAAACCGAAGTATGCAGTGTACCTTCATAGGATACTCTGATGATAAGAAATGGTATATATTGATTACATATGGAAAACTCATTGTTAGTAGATATGTAACTTTCTATGAAACTGGAAGTAACAATTTAGATGAGATAAATCATCTCCTTAGTCGTTTAGAGAAGAAAAACACTAAGGGTAAAGGTAAGTTGAACAAGTCAAAGAAAACATTTTGTTTTGAAAAAGACTTTGTTTCTTCAGAGGACATCTCTTTATCAAATAGTTCTTCTGATTCATCTGATAATGAAATGACAAAATACTCTTCTGATATTGAATCTTCAAAAGAATCTTCTCCAACCTCAGATATTTCAGATGAAAGAAGAACCTCATTTTTTGAAAATCCTCTTTTCAATAATAATGGTGATTTAGATCCTCAATCCCCTCAACATAAGAAGCCAAAGTGGGCTGAAAAACTTCTCAAAAATGTTCATTCAGATGAAATGAACAAAAAAAGAACTAGAGGATCTTCAAGAGTAGAAGCTAATTTTGCTCATGCTTCCACTGAACCTACTTCTTTTGCTGAAGAAACTGGACATAAATAATGGCAGGAATAAATGATTAATGAATATGATCCAGTACTTGCAAATGAGACTTGGAACTTAGCTGATTGTCCATATGATGTTAATCCCATCAATTGTAAATGGGGTTATCGATTAAAGTACAAGCCCAATGGTAAAATTGACAAGTACAAAGCAAGATTTGTTGCTAAAGGTTTTTCTCAACAGGAAGGAATTGATTATGAAGAAAATTTTGCACCCATAGCTAAATGGAATACTATCATAATGGTTATCAATTTGGTTGCACATAATGGTTGGAAATTACATCAAATGTATGTCAAAAGTGCCTTCCTGAATGGAGATCTAAAGGAAGATATTTTCATGACTCAACCACAAGGTTTTGAAGCTAAAGGAGAAGAACATAAAGTTTTCAAACTTATGAAGGCATTATATGGTTTGAAACAAGCTTCTCAAGATTAGTATGAAAAAATGGATGATTACCTACGAAAGGTGGGTTTTCAGTGAAGTGAATCAGATGATACATTGTATTTTTGAATGCAATATAAGCACATGGTGATAATTGTACTCTATGTTGATGACTTAATCATAACATGAAATAATGAAGCTCACATCAAACAAGTTAAGGAAGATGTTAAAGCATGGTTCAAAATGACTGATTTAGGGACACTTCATTATTATATTGGAGTTGAAGTATCTCAATATCCTAACCAAATATTCCTTAGTCACACTAAGTGTGCCAGTGAATTGTTAAGAAATTTTGCATGGAATATTGTCAACCTTCTCTTACCCCCATGGAACAAAACTTGAAACTTTCAAAATTTGAAGGGGGGGAATTGGTAAACAGTACAAAGTACAAGAAATTGGTTGGAAGTCTCATTTATTTGACAAATACTGGACCAGATTTGTCATATTCAGTCAGTATAATTTCAAGGTTTATGGAGGAACCAAGGGAAAGTCATTGGAATTCAACAAAAAGGGTACTAAGATACATTCAAGGTACAAAAGACTTTGGTCTTCTCTACAAAATGAACACAAATTTTACACTTGTTGGATATTCAGATGTTGATTTTGCAGGTGACATTGATGATATAACATCCACGTCAGGTTATTTAATGAATATGGGTTCAACAACAATATCTTGGAATTGTAAAAAATAGACAACAATTTCCAATTCTTCAGCAGAGGCAGAGTACATATCAACTTGGGAAGTAACATGCAAGATTGTATGGCTACGCATAATTTTATAGGATCTTGGTGAAACTTAGAAATCACCAACTACCTTATTGATCGATATTCAGTCATCAATAAAGATGGCCAAGAATCCAGTATTTCATTCAAATACTAAACATGTCGACACCAAGTACCACTTCATCAAATCGCTCATCATCAAAGACATCATCAAACCTCAGTTATGTCCATATAAAGATCAAACTACATATATTTTTACCAAACCTCTTGGTAGAATAAAGTTCACTAAGTTCATAGATGAACTTGGTATTTGTAAAAATGAACTTTCAGATTAAAAGGGGGATTGTTAGCCTCATAATACCAAAGTTCTATAGTATAAGTATTTTCTATATTAAATGTTTTTAAGAAATTAGTTTATTCTAGTTTTTTATGATAAGGACACCTAGCTTATATGTAAAGGACACCTATTATACTCATGTGATTATGTGATTGGTTGTTCTCCTAGTTTTTATTTTAGAGTTGAGCTATATAAACTAGCTCCTTCTTCAAGTGAGGTTAAGGAGTAGATTACGAGTTCTCACTTTAGATTGTAATCACTTTTTCCTTATTAATAAAATTACATGTCTGAGGACACTTTGTCAACATGCATATGATATGCGCCAACAATTTCCATATTTATTTGATAGTTAGACATTTATATCTTGTCAGATGCTTTATTTACAACATTTGTATACTGTGAAACTTTGGGATGAATTTTAAAACAAGAGGGGGTGTATGTAACATCCCGCTCTTGCGAGCACACGTCATTGAGTTATTCTTTGAGGACACTTGCGTGCAAGTGATCTAGTTTTAGTATATGGATGCGTATTTCGATTATGTATTCTTATGATGATGTTGATGGATTATGATGTGTTATTTGATTTCTATGTATTGACATATGTTATTGATGAGTTTCCCCTAAGTGTGCAGGACACTTGACAGATTGAGGATGCCGATGGCATCAATGTAACTCCTTGGACTCCATATCGAGTTAGGGAGTGGATTGTATTGGTTTGATTATTTTATTGATGCATATGTTCCATATGATCATGTATATTATGATGTTGTTTATGGATCATTGACAATGTTTCATTGATGGATGCATGATGGCGGTTGCTTTCTAATCAAACTCACATAAGGAGTAAAGGGGACATGCATGAAAACCATATATTAAGGGAGAGGTGTGGAAATATCCCTGTCATAGCCTACTAACACTCCCACCATGGCTCGAATTGTAGGTTAATGATTGCCTAGTTTGAGATATCCATAATGATGTGAGGGAAGATTGAGACAGTATCTCATGAAGATTCTAAAGGGAACACAATAAGGAAGGGTCCTTGTTCCTTAGAGGACCTTAGTCTCTCAGAAGGTCGCCTGGATGGAGTATTGACTCAAAGGGTTGGAAAAATACCAAAACCAGTCAAAGGCGAGTGGCACCCTTGGAGCACAGAGTGTGTCTTGAAGGGCACATCATGAAATTCAAAATTGAATCAAAGATGAGTGGCACCCTTGGAGCACGGAGTGCGCCTTGAAGGGTGTTAGATTACAGAGAGGGGGGGGGTGGTGAATCGATAATAGTGTAATTATAGCCCTTTTTCTTCAAATAATCCAAGTGTTATATCAATGTAGAATTATTATCCAATAATGAGAAATAAGAAATGAACAATCACACACATACAAATTACACTAGTGTTTTACGTGGAAACCCAAATCGGGAGAAAACCACAAAATGATTTATCTTATACGTCTTGAAGAATTACATTCATTGGAAGCACCAAATTCCTTTGTTTTCCAGCTGCAACTGGAAGGAGGCTCCAAACCCCTAGTTTCTCAGGGTACAACCTGAGGGAAGCTCCAACTCCCCAATTCTCTGGCTACAATTAGAAGGAGGCTACAACCCCCTATGTTCTTCGGCTACAATCGAAAGGTGGCTACAACCACCTATCCTTGCCCCGTCCAACCTCCCTGAAGTAGAAGTAGAATGATGGAACCACTGTCACACTATCTATGAGATATACCTATGTAAAAATGTACCAATAAACCTGAACCATGCATCAACCATGCATCAACCTGTACCTCAACCTGGACCATAAACAAGTGCAACAACCATACACCAACCTGTACCATAAACAAATGAAACCAACCATATACCAAGTATGTACCAATCATGTGACAAGTACTCATCAACCATGACTCATCAATATGTACTAACATCATCAACTATACACCTCATGTATGTGCCAACTCATCAACTACTTGTCTCAACCATGTACCCAACTTGTACCTCAACCAAAAGCCCTCATCAATTTCATCATCCAAATATGATTTGTAACTTTGTAATAGAACTGGTGTATATGATCACATACCTACAAACCTTACTTAACTTTAACAACAAGAGACTAGCATTTTCATCAAACGTTTCTTTAGTCTCACAAGATTCGTTTTGGATTAGTCAACAACCCTAACTTGAAATAATCATAACTTTGTACCTGTAATGCATAAAGATATGAAATTGATATACAATTTTCTTCAGTGTGTTTTATGCAATTCATCCAGGTGTCACTACTTGGAACCTCTCATAAAATGATTTATGGAAAAAATGACACACCTTGCTGAATTCTGGCTTATTCTAGAGAGAGACCTTGTAGAGCATGCCCTAAATGGAATATTTGTTGAATTGATCTGAAACTGTTACAAAAAATACTACAGACTATACTCTAACCAACACATTTTTTATTACTGAATTTGGATCTTTTATGAATAAGTTATGACGTTTTTACTCGAAACACCTGTTTTTGACTAGTTTCAGGACTAGCCACAAACCCTATTTTCCACAGAGTGTAACTCCAAAAATACAACGACCCACAAGCTCAATTTTTTACCAAAGATACTTGGATATGTTTCCTCAATGTAATAGAAATTGCATGGTCTGAATCATTCTAGAAAAAAAGTTATTGCGAAAATGGTGAGATGGCCTGAAAAAAACATACCTTAGAAAGCATCATCAAAAGAATTTATCCTTCCTTGAATTCCGACCTTCTTTTCTTCACTTTCCTCAGCAATTCGGCTTAGATATCCTTAGGTTACCTCAGACACCTATAGTTATTCAATATTCTCAAGTGTGTCTTAAATGAGAGAGCCTTGCCTCTTATTTATACTCTCCAAGTAGCTTCCTTAAAAACATCTTCTAGGTCGCTTTTCCCACTTTCCTTATTTTAGGGTTAACCCACTTCTAATTTCTCCATTAAATTTATTATTGAAATAATTTATTTTGTATTCACTTTGAATTATATTACACTCATCACTTCAC
>JZKD02S0419425.1:89667-110219 GCA_000966675.3 Picea glauca | reverse complement strand
TCTTCTGTGCCATAGACAACTTTCATCTTCCTTTCCTAGACAACACTTTTCATTTCCAATTTCACTTAACACATATATGTTGTTTGAAGTTCTTGCAGTTGTACCGACCAATTTCACTGAACCTTCTGTTTTTATCTCACACTTTTGTGAATCGAAAATAACTTTCTGACCTTGGTCACACATTTGACTCACACTTAGAAGATTATGTTTCATATATTCTACTAGTAGAACATTTTGTGCCTTTTTATTCTTGTTCCCAATTTGGATTGTGCCTTCTCCAATGATTTTGGTTGAATTATCATTTCCGAAGGAGACTGATCCATTTCTTTCCTTTCACAATGTAAGAAATTTGTCTCTATCACCTGTCATGTGTTTTGAACACCCACTGTCAACATACCAACTATGTTTTTTCTGCTTAGATTGTAGAGAGACTATGAATTCTTCATTGCTAGAATGATCTTGCTTTCTTATCCATGTCATTTTCTGAGGTTCTTGTCTGTGACTATTGTTATTCTGTTGAGGTTCTTTAGGAGGGACTGTAATTCTACAATTTTTGGCCACGTGTCCAAAATTGTTACATTTGTAACATTCCACTTCAGTGCTCAAAGATTCAAACCTGTTGTAACTTCTTCTTTGTGTTTCACTAGGCCTTCTTGAGTAATCCCTTTGTGTATGACTCTCAAAGTTGTTATTGTTCCTGTTGTTAGCTCTGAAATTCACAGCTTTATGTTCAAAATTATTACATGCATAACATAAACAAAAAAATATAGTTTGATACCCGGGAGTTGAAGATCTTCTGAAAGAAGGTGCTCTTATGAATACTTCTTCTTCTTGAGGCCTATCTGTCTGTTGTTGATTCTGAAATCTGAATCTTCTCGGTGGAGGAGTGTCCCTATAATCTTCCTTGTACATCTTCCTATCCCCTTTGATTGTTTCTGCATAGCTTTTTGGATTTGTTTCTTGCTTTGTTGTTTTGGAGCTTGATCCATTTTCTGTCTGATTGTATCTAAGTCCAGACTTGTCAAGATGAGATTTTTGACTGCTGACAATGTCATCTAGAAATTTTGAGCTATTCTGCATATTTTTCTTTTGAATATCCTTTCTTAGTGTGACAATCTCTGCTTCCAAGTTTCCAATGATCTTGTCCTTTTCTTCTAGTTGTTCTTTGAGTGCTTCTTCAATTCTTTTATATTTTTCTATTTGAACCTTCAATCTTGTGATCATTTGTTCTAGTTCTCGAGTGTCCTTTTTCTTGTCTAGTTCTGCTTGTAGTTTCTTGTTTTTCTTCTTTTCTCTTCTGATAACTTCTATGACACACATTAATTCTTCTCGATAGTCAACTTATGCCTCTTCAATTTCATCTTCGACTTCTTCATATCCTTCTTCGACTCCTTCATATTCTTCTTCAGAGTATTCTTTGTCAAAATATTTTACTGCCATGAATATAACTCTTCCTGTCTCACTGTCACTGATTTCATCTTCATCTGATGATGAGATGTCTTCTTTGATGCATAAACTTTTCTTGAAATCTTTCTTTGTAGTTATTTTGCCTTTATATGTGTGTTTGCATTTTGAGTAACCTTCATCATTTCTCTTTTTCTTATGAGGATATTTGTTAACAAAATGGCCAATACCATCACAATTAAAACAAATTAAAGGAAGCTTACCTCTATACCTACCATTGGTTCCCTTGTTCAATATTTTGATGAATTTGACCACTTCTTCATCATTTTTCGAGACATTGTTGATGATGATATATTCTTTTTGTTCCTTTTTCTTTTTGATGCAGGAGCATCGCCAACACATCAAGCGAGCCATCATGGAGTGGAAAGACAGCTGGACAAGCCAACACACATTTTTGAAAATGCTTTGGAATTGTTGCGCAAGTCTTAAATGAATCATTTAAGAGATGGCACACTTGTATATTATAATGGACCTTGAGCGGATAGCTCTCGTCCTTAGGTAGATGAGGCATTTAAAATAGTTATTGCTGGTAGATAGGAATTTAATTGTAGATTTGATAGTGTAGAGTCCAAGAGGGAAAACGGATATAGACACCCTCATTGTATCATTGTATTATTAGAATTATCAAGCATTCAGGAAGAGGAGAGAAAGCAAAGAGCTGTGTAAAGAACATCCATGTACATATATTGAATTAATAGAAGAAAGCTTTGATTCAAAATCATGGTTATGTGTCTATGCTCTGTGTATTGATGTTATGCTCATGAATATTTGCTTCCTGTCATACATTTTCTTTTATATGCTGTGTATGTGATTTCATGGTTGAATTGAAGTCTGAGAGGATAAGTGAATGAGTTTCAATTGTTTCTCTAAGTGAGCCAGAAGATTCTTGCAAGGAGAGCAGTCGAATTGTCCGCAAGGAGTGCGTTGACAGAAGGGTTCACTTAGAGATAGCTTTTGTTCTCATTTCCTCGAGAGTGCAGATAGGCATAGTGTCGTGCAAGGAGTGCACAGGTTGGAAGAAGTCTCAGGGTTGCGATTCTGAGAAAAGGTATTGAAGGCTGCTGCTGCAGGAGTTGTGCAGGTTCGAATGACTTCAACACTTCATCGTTGTTGAAAAGTTGCCGCAAGGAGTGTGTGCAAAGAATTCTCAGAGGACCAGAGAATCGTGGGGAAGCTCAGGAGGTCTAGAACTTTGAGGAATATCCAAGGGAAGAGAAGAAAAGTTGTGCCTTGAAAGGTTGGAAAGAAGCGTCGTAAGTTACGTGTAGTGGAATGAGTCCTGTGGAGGAACACTCATCTATTTAGTAGATTCTCCAAAGGAAGGAAGAACGGTCGGAATTCTCCGAGAATAATTCACGACGCCCTGTAAGTTGTCATATCTCAATAAGAAGCAAGGAAGGTACAATGAAGGTATCAAGAGGTTCTAAGCTCAGGAAGGGCAGGACCGTCGATCGGGATCACGAGGACCGTTGGATCTACTCGTGGATCGGCATCTCGGGAGTTCGTGAGTCGAGACTCCAAATCTTCGCAACGGAAGTCGCGATATTGCGAAGCGCGATACTCCAAAGGGTGAGTGAATAGCGTGGGCCACAGGAGTTGGTCACGTGGCAGGTGACACGAGTCATCGGGATCTCGTCGCGAGAAGTCCCGAGTATTTGGCATTAGGATTCGCGATCCAGCGAAGCCTGAAGTCCCGATGAGATAAAGGATCGTTGGAAAAGTCAACTTGCACGTGTGTATCGACGTTTCGGCACATCACGAGTCGGGAGTTGGAAAACTGAGAACTTGGCATCGCGAGTAGCGAGGTCGCGATAGAACCGAAGTCCTGATAAGGCGGGAAAAAGTCAGCATTGACTGACATCTCGGGTCTCGGGGATTCGAGAGCCAAGAGAGCAAACAAGAATTCACAAAGCCATGAGTTCCGATCCTCCAAAAAGCGAAGAAGGGAGGATCGCGCCGAAGAGAACTATGGGTGTAGATTTCCCGATAGGGAAATAGAAGAACCGTTGAATTCTTTGGGCCGAGTGGAAAGAAGGTCCTGAGGAAGCGGACGTGCCCTGGGTGGCGCGGGCTGCGTCAGAGTGGTATCAGAGCGGGAAGACTCTTTGTTTTCTGTAACAGAGAGAGACAGGATTCATCATGCCGCCTAGAAGAGAAAGACAATCACCTAACCCAGAAGATAGGGAGATGCGAAGAAGAGGTAGGCCAACAGGAAATCCAGAAATGGAGAGACAGATGCGTGATCTCTGAGTGAGATTAGAAGATATGGAGGCAGCGCAGAGACGCACAACAAGTGATGGAGATCTAAGTGACTCCGAAGGCAAAGTTGAAGCCGAAAAACAAGAAGAAGTGGTAGCCGAAGATGCGGCCAATGAGCGATTGATTAAAGCTATCGCTCGGTTAAGTTCGAAAACAAAGATGGACATTCCAGTCTATGAGGGGAATCTGGATGCAGAAGAGCTGCTAGATTGGATTAGAGCTCTTGACACCTACTTCAATTACGAGGATATCGAAGAAGATAAGAAGATCAAACATGTTGTCACGCGCCTGAAAGGACATGCAGGATTGTGGTGGGATGAGATACAAGCTGATAGACGTTCCAAGGGTAAGCAAAAGATCAAAAGCTGGGATCGAATGATCACGAAGATGAAAGCGAAGTTCATCCCAAGGGATTACCAAATTACTCTGTTAAGGAGAATGCAAAACCTGAGACAGAAGCTGATGACAGTGAAGGAATACACTGAGGAATTCTATCGACTGAACATCAGAGCAGGTCATCGGAAGAGCGATGATAAGAAAGTCGCGATATATCTGAATGGTCTGAGATACGACATTTAGGATGAATTGAGCATGGTAACCATCCGAACAATAGAGGATGCTTATCAGATGGTGTTGAAAGCTGAAGAGAAGCTGAACCGTAAGTAAGGTCAGCGAGGGCGAGGCAGGAGTCAGCCCAGAGGCAAGGCAGTTGTCCAGGAGAAATATCTGAAGCCCAAGGAGGATTGGAAGAAACCTCAGGGTAATATTGAAAGAGGTGGAACCTCACAGCGAGGACAACCATACATTGAACAAAGAGGGCAACATAATGAGCAGAGGGGGGATTATGCTGACGCAAACACTATTCCTCGAACTAGAGGTTGAGGAAGAGGCCAAGGTGGAGTAATCACGTGCTTCACATGTGGAAAGAATGGGCATAGGTCATTTGAGTGTCTAGAGAAGAAGAAGGATAGTGGAGAAGCTCACATCACTGAAGCGTAGAGGCGTGATGTTGAGAATGAAGATACATAAGGCGGAAGGTCACTGATGATGCGTAAAGCTCTCTTAACACCTGGGAAAGAGGTGGAGGACTCAACTCAAAGGACCAGACTATTCAGGACAACTTGCAAGACCAAGGATTGGGTATGCAAGGTTATTGTTGACAGTGGTAGCACAGATAATCTCGTTTCAACCGAGATGGTAGAGAAGTTGGAGCTGAAGACAACTGATCACCCGAGTCCATTCAAAGTTTCATGGATACAGAAGGGACATCAGGTGAGTGTCACTAAACAATGTTTAGTTGAATTCAAGATATGAGGGTATAATGATAAAGTACTCTATGATGTTATTCCCATGGATGTATGTCATTTATTGCTGGGTAGACCATGGCAGTATGACAGAAATGTGGTTCATGATGGGAGAATGAACACATATATCCTGGAGAAGGATGGGAGAACACATAGGTTGCTTCCAATAAAGGATAAGGAGGTGAAACCGGAAGTGAACAACACAATACTTCTCATGAGTGGGAAGGAGCTTCTCACAGATATGGAGAAGAAAGAAGATCCACAATTCTTTGTTGTCAGGAAGCCGAGGATCATTCTGACTAGCACAAGAGTGGATGATTTGCCAGATGAGATTCAGGAACCGCTGGAAGAGTTTGCTGATATCATAGTGGACGAATTACCTCATTCGTTGCCACCAATGAGAAGTGTGATTCACCACATTGACCTCATACAAGGAGCGAGTTTTTCGAACAAAGCTGCGTATAGGTTGACGCCGCAAGAAAATGAAGAGGTCAAGAAGCAGGTCCAGGAGTTGATGGACAAAGGATTGGTTAGGGAAAGCTTGAGTCCATGTGTTGTACCGACAGTACTTAGTCCAAAGAAATATGGAGGTTGGAGAATGTGTACCGACTCAAGAGAGATCAACAAAATAACCATCAGGTACAGGTTTCCATTGCCGAGGATGGATGATCTGATGGATTGCCTGAGCGGGGCGAAGTACTTTTCAAAGATAGATTTGAAAAGAGGATATCATCAGATTCGCATGAGGGAAGGTGATGAGTGGAAGACAACCTTCAAAACAAACGAAGGATTGTATGAGTGGCTAGTCATGCCATTTGGCTTGACAAATGCACCGAGTACCTTTATGAGGTTGATGAATGAAGTCTTGAGGGAATTCATCGGAAAATTTGTCGTCGTATATCTGGATGACATACTGATTTTCAGTAAGACGAAGGCTGAACATTTGAAACATTTGGCCATTGTGATGAGTAAGCTATAGAAGGAGAAGCTATTGATAATTATGAAGAAGTCCTCATTCATGCAGACAAAGCTCATTTATCTGGGTTTTGTCATTTCGGTGGATGAATTGAAGATGGATCCGAATAAGGTGGAAGTGATCAAGAATTGGCCATCACCGAGAAATGTATTCGAGGTGAGGAGTTTTCATGGTTTGGCTAGTTTCTACCGGAAGTTCATCAGGAATTTCAGTGGAATTAGCGCAGCGATGATGGACACAGTGAAGAAATGACATAAGTCTTTCCATTGGACAACAGAGGCTGAGAAGAGCTTCAATATGTTGAAGCGGAAGATCACGGAACAACCGATTTTGGTGTTACCGGATTTCAAAAAGACATTTCAGGTGAAATGTGATGCAAGTGGATATGCCATAGGAGCAGTCTTGAGTCAAGAAGACAAACCAGTTGCATATTTCAGTGAGAAGCTGGATGAGGCAAAATTGAAATACTCCACATATGACAAAGAATTCTATGCTATCATACATGCACTAAAGAAGTGGAGGCATTACTTGATCCCAAAGGAATTTGTATTGTACAGTGATAATCATGCATTGTAGTTTGTGACTCAACAGGAGAAGTTGAATCATAAACATGCTAAATGGGTAGAGTATATGCAGAATTTTACATTTGTAATTAAATACATTTCAGGTACTGCTCACAAAGTGGCTGATGCTTTGAGCAGGAAATGTTTGTTGCTACAGGAGTTCTGAGTCAAAACTTTGGGTTTTAAAAATCTTAAGGACATGTATGCAGGTGATGCAGATTTGGGAGAAGCGTATGAAGCAGCTGAGAATCCAGTTCTCAGAGATCAGATTCCTTGGATAGAATTCATGATCCAAGAGGGATTGCTGTTCAGAGCCAATCAACTGTGTATTCCGAATTTCTCCATGAGGGAGAACGTGTTGAAGGAGAAGCACAGTGGTGGATTAGCAGGACATTTTGGCCATGACAAAACGTTCGCGAAGCTGAGCGAATCATATTTTTGGCTAGGCATGCGAGAAGATGTCAAGATATTTGTTGACAAATGTAGAATTTGCCAGCATTCGAAGGGTAGAAAGCAGAATGCGGGTTTTTATCAGCCATTGCCCATACCAGAGAGACCATGGGAGGCAATTAACATGGATTTCGTATTGGGATTGACAAGGACACAAAGAAGTGTTGATTCCATCTTTGTGGTGGTGGACAGGTTTTCTAAGATGGCACATTTCATTCCATGCCAGAAAAACAACAATGTGACTCACATCGCGAACCTGTTTTTCAAGGAGGTCATTCGACTTCATGAATTTCCGAAAAGTATAGTTTCGGACCGAGATACCAAATTCATAGGGCATTTCTGGAGGACACTATGGAAGAAGCTAGGAACTAACTTGGCGTTTAGTTCTGCTTATCATCCTCAGATGGATGGACAAACGGAAGTGGTCAACAGAAGTCTGGGAGATTTGCTGAGAAGCTTGGTGACAGAGCACCATAGCAGTTGGGATAACATATTGCCACAAGCAGAGTTTGCATACAACGATTCAGTGAATCGGAGTACAGAGAAAAGTCCATTTCAGATTGTGTATGGAACACAGCCGAGAGGAGTTTCTGAAATGCGAGATTCAGAACAGACTGCCACTAGCAGCACTAGTGCAGAAGAGTTCACTGAGGCGATGAAAGAACTTCACAACAGGGTGAAGGAGCGACTGC
Organism: Picea glauca; assembly: GCA_000966675.3. Taxonomy (NCBI): domain Eukaryota; kingdom Viridiplantae; phylum Streptophyta; class Pinopsida; order Pinales; family Pinaceae; genus Picea; species Picea glauca. The sequence continues at coordinate 102,511 of JZKD02S0419425.1, read as the reverse complement.
AGAAGTCAAATCAAGAATATAATCACAGAGTAGATCAGCATCGGAGACAACTTTAGTTTGAAGTTGGCGATCTTGTTCTGGCACATTTGAGGAAGGAAAGGTTCCCGAGGGGAACATACAATAATTTGAAGATGAAGAAAATCGGGCCATGCAAGGTCTTGAGAAAATTTGGAGAAAATGCTTACGAGATTGAATTGCCGGAGGGCATCGGGATATCTCCGATATTCAATATCATAGATTTATACCCATACAGGGCTGGAGAAGCAGAGGCTGGAGCTGAAGAACCAGTGATCCAGTGGGCGAAGCAGATGCCAGTAGCAGAAAATCCACAGATGGAATTCATACTGATGCAGGAGCATCGCTCACTCATCAAGCGAGCCAACACATCGAGCAGAAAAGACAGCTGGACAATGCCTACGCAAAATTTTGAAATACCTTGATATTGTTGCGCCGAACATTAATATATAGAATTAATGAAGTACACTTTATATATTGTAATGGACCTTGAGCGGATAGCTCACGTCCTTAAGTAGTTGAGACATTTAATATATTTAATGTTGGTAGATAGAAATTTAATTGTAGATTTGATAGATTTAGAATCCAAGAGGGAAACATGATATAGACACCCTCCTTTGTACATTGTAACATTAGCTAGAACAGGAGAAAGAAGAGCAGAGCAGAGAACTGTAGGAAGAACACCCATGTACGAAGATTGAATTAATAGAAGGAATCTTTGATTCAATTCCATGGTTATGTGTTATTTCTCTGTGTGTTGATGATTATGCTCATGAGTATTTGCTTCCTGTCATGCATTTGATTTTATATGTTGTGTATGTGATTTCATGGTTGATTTGAAATTTGAGAGAATGAATGAATGAGTTTCAATGGTTTCTCTAAGTGAGCCAGAGAATTCCTGCAAGGAGTGCAGTTGAATTTGTCCGCAAGGAGTGCGTGACTGTAGGGTTCAATTAGAGTAAGTTTTTGTCTCCATTCATCTCAGAAGTGCAGATTTGGCACCGGAGCCGTGCAAGGCGTGCGCAGGCTAGACAAAGTCTCAGAGTTGTGATTCTGAGCAAAGAGTGGAAGGATTTCTACTGCAGGAGTGCGCAGGGTCAAAGACTTCATCACTTAGTCGTGATCGAAGAGTTTCTGCAAGGAGTGCGTGCAACAAGTCCTCATAAAGACTTGTGAAGCGAAGACAAGCTCAGGAGGAATAGGCTTACAATTCACTAAAGGAGAATTGCAGGGGTGCTATGGAACGCCCGAGAGAAACTCCACAGGTTGATGAGTGGTTGAACAAGTCTTCACAGAGGAAGCATTTGATTCATCTCGCAGGAAATATCAAAGGAAGGGCGGATGGTTGAAATCTCCTAGAGAGATTTCATGAGAACCCGAGGACCGTCAGATCTTGCAAAGGTACGCAGAGATTACAGTGCGAGCATTCAGAAGTTCAAAGCTCAGGAGGAAGTAGTGTCGTCGATCTGGGTTCATAGGAACCATCAGATTTGCACGTGCCATCGCATATAGACATATAGCGAGTTGGAGCACCAAGATGGTGAAGCAAGAGTGGCAATATTGCGATCCGCGATATCCCGATAGGATCACAACCATTGATCGTGGGGACGTGTGTCAAGGAATTCCAAATAATCGGGGTTCGGAGGATCGGGGTTCTCGACAACAGAGAACACTTGCAAGTTGGATTCACGATTCACGATATCCCGACGGTGACGTGGCAGTGTGGGACCCCGGGGGCTAGTGGAGTACACGTAGCATTGTATCGGAGGGTCGGCCCATCGGGGCCCAGAGTTTAGAAATTCAGCGTGTCGACATCGCGAGTAGCGATATCCTGATAGGGAAAAATCCGATAATAGAAGGGGAGAAAGTCAATGATTGACCCGTATCGGGTTTCGGGGACTCGTGAGGCATAAGGCACGCGAGCATAGAATTCACGATATCGCGAATTCCGATTTTTCGACTGTTAAGGGAGATCATTGGAGAATGTTGTGGGTGAAGAATTCCCGACGGGGAATTAGGGGAGCATTGACGCTCTTCGGGCCAAATATTAGAGAAGGTCATGGTGTGAGCGATCGTTCTCCGAGGAGTGGGGAAGGTTGCGTTAGAGTGGTATCGGAGTGGGAATATATTTTCTTTCTGTAGAAGAGAAGAGGATTCATCATGCCACCCAGAAGAGATAGGAAATCGCCTGGTCCAGAGGACAGGGATGCACGAAGAAGAGGTAGGCCAAAAGGAAATTCAGAAATGGAGCGCCAAATGAGAGATCTCCGAGAAAGGCTCGAAGAGATGGAAACTACACAAAGACGCGGAATTGGTGCAGGGGATCTTAGTGATTCCAAAGTAGAAGAGGAAGCTGGACATGCAGAAGAAGTCACAGCAGAGGATGCATCAACCGAGCGGTTGATCAAAGATATCACCAGAATGGGTGCGAAGGAAAAAATGGACATTCCAGTCTACGAGGGAAGTCTGGATGCAGAGGAGCTACTGGATTGGATCCGAGCTCTTGACACCTACTTCGATTATGAGAAGATCGAAGAAGACAAGAAAGTTAGACATGCTGTCACCCGATTGAAGGTACATGCAGCCTTATGGTGGGACGAGCTACATGCAGATAGACGTTCCAAGGGCAAAAAAAAGATCAATATATGGGACAGGATGATCGCGAAGATGAAGGTAAAATTCATCCCCAGGGATTATCAGATCACACTGTTCAGGCGAATGCAGAACCTGAGACAGAAGTTGATGACGGTGAAGGAATACACCGAAGAGTTTTATAAGATTAATATCCGAGCAGGTCATTGAGAGAGTGATGATGAGAAGGTGGTGAGATATCTGAATGGTCTGATATATGACATTCATGATGAATTGAACATGGTAACCATCAGGACGGTGGAGGATGCTTATCAGATGGCTCTAAAAGCTGAGGAGAAGCTGAGCCGTAAGCAAGGTCAGCGAGGGTGAGGTAGGAGTCAGCCCAAAGGAAAGACATTTACCCAGGACAAATACCAGAAGCCCAAGGAGGAATGGCAGAAACCTCAGGGTAAGATTGAAAGAGGCGGAACCTCACAGCAAGGACAGCCACAGGTTGAACAGAGAAGACAAAAAAATGATCAGCGCAGAGATTATGCTGATGCAAACACTCTTCCTCGTACTATAGGTCGAGGTAGAGGAAGAGGAGGAGTAATCACATGTTTCACATGTGGGAAGAATGGGCACAAGTCATTCGAGTGTCCAGAGAAGAAGAAGAAGTCAGGATAATCTCACATTACAGAAGCGCAGGAGCGTGATGCTGAGTCAGAAGATGTAGACAACGGAAGATTGCTTGGAATGAATAAAGTCCTTTTGACACTTGAGAAGGAGGTGGAAATCTCAGTGCAAAGGAGCAGACTGTTCAGGACATCTTGCACAACCAAGGATAGAAAATGCAAGGTCATCGTGGACAACGGAAGCACAGACAATCTCGTTTCGACCGAGATGGTGGAAAAACTGGAGTTGGAGACAACTGATCACCCGAGCCCATATAAAGTATCATGGCTACAAAAAGGACATCAGGTGAGTGTCACTAAACAATGTTTAGTTGAATTCAAGATAGGTGGATATAATGATAAAATCTTGTGTGATGTCATTCCCATGGATGTCTGTCATGTATTGCTGGGTAGACCATGGCAGTATGACATAAATGTGGTTCATGACAGGAGAATGAACACATATACCTTAGAGAAGGATGGGAGAACCCATAGATTTCTTCCTATAAAGGATAAGGAAGTAAAACTAGAAGTGAGCAACACAATACTTCTCATGAGTGGGAAGGAGCTTCTCATGGAGATGGATAAGAAAGAAGATCCACAATTCTTTGTGGTCAGGAAGCCGAGAATTGTCTTGACTAGCACAAGAGTGGACGACTTGCCAGATGAGATTCAGGAACTCCTGGAAGAGTTCACTGACATCGTCGTGGACGAATTACCTCATTCGTTGCCACCGATGAGGAGTGTGAGTCACCACATAGACCTCATACCAGGGGCTAGTTTTCTGAATAAAGCCGCGTACAAATTGACGCCGCAGGAAAATGAGGAGGTCAAAAGACAGGTCCAGGATTTGTTGGACAAAGGATTGGTCAAGGAAAGCTTGAGTCCATGTTCTGTTCCAACAGTGCTCAGTCCGAAGAAAGATGGAGGCTGGAGAATGTGTACAGACTCCAGGGCAATCAACAAGATAACCATCAGGTACAGGTTTCCACTGCCGAGAATGGATGATCTGATGGATTGCTTGAGTGGGGAAAATTACTTTTCAAAAATTGATCTGAAAAGCAGATATCACCAGATTCACATGAGGGAAGGTGATGAATGGAAGACAACATTCAAGACAAATGACGGTTTGTACGAATGACTGGTCATGTCGTTTGTTTGACAAACGCGCCGAGCACATTCATGAGGCTGATGAATGAAGTCCTGAGGGAATTCATCGGGAAGTTTGTCCTCGTATATCTGGATGATATATTGATCTACAGTAAGACAAAGGCTGAACATTTGAAACATTTGGCCATTGTGATGAGGAAGCTACAGCAGGAGAAGCTGTTGATCAACATGAAGAAGTCTTCATTCATGCAGACAGAGCTCATCTATCTGGGTTTTGTGGTTTCGACGAATGAATTGAAAATGGATTCGAGTAAAGTGGACGTGATCAAGAATTGGCCATCACCGAGAAATATTTTCGAGGTGAGAAGTTTCCATGGATTAGCTAGTTTCTACCGGAAATTCATTAGGAATTTTAGTGGAATTAGCGTAGTGATGATGGATACAGTGAAGAAGCGACATGAAACTTTTCATTGGACAATAGAGGTTGAGAAAATCTTCAATCTGTTGAAGTGGAAGATCACATAGAAACCAGTTTTAGTGTTGCCGGACTTTCAGAAAACATTTCAAGTGAAATGTGATGCTAGCAGATATGCTATAGGAGCAGTCTTAAGTCAGGAAGACAAACCAGTTGCATATTTCAGCGAGAAACTGGATGAAGCAAATCTAAAATACTCCACATATGATAAAGAGTTTTATGCCATCATACAGGCATTGAAGAAGTGGAGGCATTATTTGGTCCCAAAAGAATTTGTATTGTACAGTGACAATCATGCATTGCAGTTTGTGAGTCAACAGGAGAAGTTGAATAAAAAACATGCAAAATGGGTAGAGTATATGCATAATTTCACGTTTGTGATTAAACACATTTCAGGAACTGCTAACAAAGTGGCTGATGCTTTGAGTAGGAAATGCTTGTTGTTGCAGGAGTTCCGAGTCAAAACGTTGGGGTTTGAAAATCTGAAGGACATGTATGCAGGTGATGCAGATTTTGGAGAAGCATACGAAGCAACTGAGAATTCAGTTCTCAGGGATCGGAGTCCATGGATAGACTACCTGATCCAGGAGGGATTGCTGTTCAGAGGAAATCAACTATGTATTCCCTATTGTTCCATGAGGGAGAACTTGGTGAAAGAGAAGCACAGTGGTGGGTTAGCAGGACATTTTGGACATGACAAAACATTCGTGAAGCTGAGCGAATCGTATTTTTGGCCGGGCATGCGAGAAGATGTCAAAATATTTGTTGACAGATGCAGGGTTTGTCAACATTCAAAAGGCAGGAAACAAAATGCCGGGTTTTATCAGCCATTTCCCATACTCGAGAGCCCATGGGAGGCAATTAGCATGGATTTTGTATTGGTATTACCGAGGACACAAAGACGGGTTGATTCCATCTTTGTGGTGGTAGACAGGTTTTCTAAGATGGCACATTTCATACCGTGTCAGAAGACCAACGATGCGACCCACATCGCAATTTGTTTTTTCAAAGAGGTTGTTAGACTCCATGGATTATCGAGAAGCATAGTCTCAGACAGGGATACCAAGTTCATAGGTCACTTTTGGAGGACGCTATGGAAGAAGCTAGGGACTAATTTGGCTTTTAGTTCAGCTTACCATCCGCAGACAGACGGACAGACCGAGGTCGTAAACAGAAGTCTTGGTGACTTGCTGAGAAGCTTGGTGACAGAGCACCACAGTAGCTGGGACAACATATTGCCACAGGAAGAGTTTGCGTACAATGATTCTGTGAATCAGAGTACAGGAAAAAGCCCATTCCAGATTGTGTATGGGACACAACCAAGGGGAGTTTCTGAACTCAGGGAGTCAGAACAAACTGCGACTAGTAGTGCTAATGCAGAGGAATTCGCTGAGGCGATGCAGGAACTTCACAGCAGGGTGAAGCAGTGATTGATAAACTCAAATCAGGAGTACAAGCACAGAGCAGATCAACATCGGATAAAAATTTGATTTGAAGTTGGTGATTTGGTTCTAGCACACTTGAGGAAGGAAAGGTTCCCAAGGGGAACATATAACAAACTGAAGATGAAAAAGATTGGGCCATGCAGAGTCCTGAATAAATTCAGGGAGAATGCTTATGAAATTGAGTTGCCAGAGGACATCAGGATATCTCCGATATTCAATGTTTCGGATTTATACCCATACAACGCTAGAGAAGCAAAGACTGAAACTGAGCAGCCAGAAGTCCAGTGGTAGAAGCAAATGCCGATAGCATAAAAGCTGCAGATGGAGTGCATATTGGACAAAAGAGTGGGTAGAAAGACCAGGCGCAAACAATATTTCGAGTACCTGGTCAAATGGAAGAATCACCCAGTGGAGGATGCTAGCTGGGAAAATGAAGTAGTGATACAGAAGCATGGACAGACCGTGAAGGAGCTCATGGACAGGAGCCCATGAAAATTTTCAAGCGAGGGAGTATGATGTAGGAGCATCTCTCACTCATCAAGCGAGCCAACACATCGAGCAGAAAGGACAGTTGGACAACGCCTACGCAAAATTTTGAAATACCTTGATATTGTTGCACCAAACATTAATATATAGAATTAATGAAGTACACTTTATATATTGTAATGGACCTTGAGCGGATAGCTCACGTCCTTAAGTAGTTGAGACATTTAATAGATTTACTGCTGGTAGATAGAAATTTAATTGTAGATTTGATAGCTTTAGAATCCAAGAGGGAAACGGGATATAGACACCCTCCTTTGTACATTGTAACATTAGCTAGAACAGGAGAAAAAAGAGCAGAGCAGAGAACTGTAGGAAGAACACCCATGTACGGAGATTGAATTAATAGAAGGAAGCTTTGATTCAATTCTATGGTTATGTGTTATTTCTCTGTGTGTTGATGATTATGCTCATGAATATTTGCTTCCTATCATGCATTTGCTTTTATATGCTGTGTATGTGATTTCATGGTTGATTTGAAATCTGAGAGAATGAGTGAATGAGTTTCAATTGTTTCTCTAAGTGAGCCAGAGAATTCCTGCAAGGAGTGCAGTTGAATTTGTCCGCAAGGAGTGCGTGACTGCAGGGTTCAATTAGAGTAATTTTTTGTCTCCATTCATCTCAGAAGTGCAGATTTGGCACCAGATCCGTGCAAGGCGTTCGCAGGCTAGACAAAGTCTCAGAGTTGTGATTCTGAGCAAAGAGTGGAAGGATTTCTGCTGCAGGAGTGCGCAGGGTCAAAGACTTCATCACTTAGTCGTGATCGAAGAGTTGCTGCAAGGAGTGCGTGCAACAAGTCCTCATAAAGACTTGTGAAGCGAAGACAAGCTCAGGAGGAATAGTCTTACAGTTCACTGAAGGAGAATTGTAGGGGTGCTGTGGAACGCCCAAGAGAAACTCCACAGATTGACGAGTGGTTGAACAAGTCTTCACGGAGGAAGCATTTGATTCATCTTGCAGGAAATATCAAAGGAAGGGCGGACGGTTGAAATCTCCTGGAGAGATTTCATGAGAACCCGAGGACCGTCAGATCTTGCAAAGGTGCACAGAGATTACAGTGCGAGCATTCAGAAGTTCGAAGCTCAGGAGGAAGTAGTGCCGTCGATCTAGGTTCGTAGGAACCATCAGATTTGCACGTGCCATCGCATATCAGCATATCGCGAGTTGGAGCACCAAGCTAGTGAAGCAAGAGTGGCGATATTGCGATCCACGATATCCTGATAGGATCACAACCGTTGATCGTGGGGATGCGTGTCAAGGAATTCCAAATAATCAAGGTTCAGAGGATCGGTTTTCTCGACAGCAGAGAACGCTCGCAAGTTGGATTCGCGATTCGCGATATCCCAACGGTGACATGGCAGTGTGGGACCACGGGGGCTAGTGGAGTACACATAGCATTGTATTGGAGGGTCGGCCCATCGGGGCCCGGAGTTTAGAAATTCAGAGTGTCGACATCGCGAGTAGCGATAGCCCGATAGGGAAAACTCCGATAATAGAAGGGGAGAAAGTCAACGATTCACCCATATTGGGTTTCGGGGACTCATGAGGCATAAGGCACGCGAGCATAGAATTCGTGATATCGCAAATTCCGATTTTCCGACTGTTAAGGGAGATCATTGGAGAACGCTGTGGGTGAAGAATTCCCGACGGGGAATTAGGGGAGCATTGACGCTCTTTGGGCCAAATATTAGAGAAGGTCCTGGTGTGAGCAATCGTTCTCCGAGGAGTGGGGAAGGTTGCGTCACATACTGGACAAGAGAGTGGGTAAGAAGACCAGGAGAAAAGAATACTATGAGTACCTGTTCAAGTGGAAGAATCACCCAGTGGAAGACGCCAGCTGGGAGAGCAAAGTAGTGATACAAAAGCATGGACAGACCGTGCAGGAGCTCATGGACAGGAGCCCATGAAAATTTTCAAGCCGAGGAGTATGATGCAGGAGCATCGCCAGCACATCAAGCGAGCCAGCATGGAGCGAAAAGACAACTGGACAAGCCAACACACATTTTTGAAAATGCTTTGGAATTGTTGCGCAAGTCTTAAATGTATCATTTAAGAGATGGCACACTTGTATATTATAATGGACCTTGAGTGGATAACTCTCGTCCTTAGGTAGATGAGGCATTTAAAATAGTTAATGCTGGTAGATAGGAATTTAATTGTAGATTTGATAGCGTAGAGTCCAAGAGGGAAAATGGATATAGACACCCTCATTGTATCATTGTATTATTAGAATTATCAAGCATTCAGGAAGAGGAGAGCAAGCAGAGAGCTGTTTAAAGAACATCCATGTACATATATTGAATTAATAGAAGAAAGCTTTGATTCAAAATCATGGTTATGTGTCTATGCTCTGTGTATTGATGTTATGCTCATGAATATTTGCTTCCTGTCATACATTTGCTTTTATATGTTGTGTATGTGATTTTGTGGTTGAATTGAAGTCTGAGAGGATAAGTGAATGAGTTTCAATTGTTTCTCTAAGTGAGCCAGAAGATTCCTGCAAGGAGAGCAGTCGAATTGTCCGCAAGGAGTGCGTTGACAGAAGGGTTCACTTAGAGATAGCTTTTGTTCTCATTTCCTCGAGAGTGCAGATAGGCACAGTGCCGTGCAAGGAGTGCACAGGCTGGACGAAGTCTCAGGGTTGCGATTCCGAGCAAAGGTATTGAAGGCTGCTGCGTGCAAATAATTCTCAGAGGACCGGAGAATCGTGGGGAAGCTCAGGAGGTCTAGAACTTTGAGGAATCTCCAAGGGAAGAGAAGAAAAGTTATGCCTTGAAAGGTTGGCAAGAAGCATCGTAAGTTACGTGCAGTGGAACGAGTCCCGTGGAGGAACACTCAGCTATTTAGTAGATTCTCCAAAGGAAGGAAGAACGGTCGGAATTCTCCGAGAAGAATTTGCGACGCCCTATGAGTTGTCAGATCTCACTAAGAAGCAGGGAAGGTACAACGAAAGTATCAAGAGGTTCTAAGCTCAGGAAGGGCAGGACCATCGATTGGGATCACGAGGACCGTTGGATCTACTTGTGGATCGGCATCTCGGGAGTTCATGAGTCGAGACTCCAAATCTTCGCAACGAAATTCGCGATATTGCAAAGCGCGATACTCCGACGGGTGTGCGAATAGCGTGGGCCACAGGAGTTGGTGACGTGGCAGGTGACACGAGTCATCGAGATCTCGTCGCGAGAAGTCCCGAGTATTTGGGGTTAGGATTCACGATCCAGTGAAGCCTGAAGTCCCGATGAGATAAGGGATCGTCGAAAAAGTCAACTTGCACGTGTGTATCGGCGTTTCGGCACATCGTGAGTTAGGAGTTGGAAAACTGAGAACTTGGCATCACGAGTAGCGAGGTCACGATAGAACCGAAGTCCCGATAAGGCGAGAAAAATTCAGCGTTGACTGACATCTCGGGTCTCGGGGATTCGAGAGCCAAGTGAGCAAACAAGAATTCGCGAAGCCGCGAGTTCCGATCCTCCAAAAAGCGAAGAAGGGAGGATCGCGCCGAAGAGAACTGTGGGTGTAGATTTTTCGATAGGGAAATAGAAGAACCATTGAATTCTTTGGGCCGAGTGGAAAGAAGGTCCTGAGGAAGCGGACGTGCCCTGGGTGGCGTGGGCTGCGTCACTTTTGCTTTGATTTTTTGGATGCTTTAAAGGCTACTTCTTTTACATCTAAATTTTTCTGTTCAGTTCTCATTTCATATGTTGTGAAGATTCCACGCAGTTCGTCCATGCTTATTGATTTCAGATACGATCTTTCTTCTAGTGATGATATCTTAGGGTTGAATCTCATAGGAAGAGATGTTAGTACCTTTTGAACAATTACAAATTCTTCGATTTTTTCTCCCAATCCTATGATTGCATTCACCATTTCGTCAATTATTAAGAAGTAGGCTGCAATATTCTCATCTTCCTTCATTTTTAGTTGTTCGAACTGACCTCTGTAAGTTTGAAGTTTTGCTTCTTTGACTTTTGTATCTCCTTCATAAATATTTCGAAGCTTGTCCCAAATCTCTTTGGCGGATTTACAATGTGCAACTTTGGTGAATACTGTTTCACTGAGACCATTCAAAAGTGCATTTGTAGATTTGGAATTACTCTGACCAAGTTTCACTGCTTTGTCATTTGTTGGTGGAACTGCCAATACTGTGTATCCATCTACAATTGATTGACAAATTTCAAACCCCTGTGCTTGTATATATGTCTTCATCCTTATGCTCCAAAAAACATACTTCTGTCCATCAAAGTGTGGTATTCCATTTTTATATGAGTTGGTACTCTCCATGATCTACCTTTCAGTGGTTACATTGATTTCTAAAGGAACCTGCTTTGATACCAATTGCTGGATTATTGAGAGGGGGGGTGAATAAGTAATAGCGTAATTATAATCCTTTTTTTCCAAATAATCCAAGTGTTATATCAATGTAGAATTATTATCCAATAATGAGCAATAATAAATGAACAATCACACACATACACAATACACCATTGTTTTACGTGGAAACCCAAATCAGGAGAAAACCATGGAATGCTTTATCTTATATGTCTTGAAGAATTACATTCATTGGAAGCACCAACTTCCTTTTTTTTCCAACTACAACTGGAAGGAGGCTCCACCCCCCTAGTTTATCAGGCTACAACCTAAGGGAAGCTCCAACTCCCCAATTATTTGGCTACAACTAGAAGGAGGCTACAACCCCTTATGTTCTCCGGCTACAACCGAAAGGTGGCTACAACCACCCATCCTTGCCCCATCCAACTTCCCTGAAGTAGAAGTAGAATGATGGAACCATTATCACACTATCACTGTGATATATACTGCTGTAAACATGTACCAATAAACCTGAACCATGCATCAACCTGTACCTCAACCTGTACCATAAACAAGTGCATCAACCATGCACCAACCTGTACCAAACAATCTGTAATAAACCTGTACCATAAACAAGTGAAAACAACCATGTACCAAGTATGTACCAATCATGTGTCAAGTAATCATCAAATATGACTCATCAATATGTACCAACATCATCAACTATACACCTCATGTATGTGCCAACTCATCAACTACTTGTCTCAACCATGTACCCAACTTCTACCTCAACCAAAATTCCTCATCAATTTCATCATACAAATATGATTTGTAACTCTGTATTGGACCTGGTGTATATGATGACATACCTGCAAACCTTCCTTAACTTTAACAACAAGAGACTATCATTTTCATCAAACGTTTCTTTAGTCTCACAAGACTAGTTTTGGATTAGTCAACAACCCTAACTTGAAATAATCATAACTTTGTACCTGTAATGCATAAAGATATGAAACTGATAAAAATTTTTCTTCAGTGTGTTTAATGCAGTTCCTCCAGGTTTCACTACTTGGAACCTCTCAGAAAATGAGTTATGGCAAAAATGACACACCTTGCTGAATTCTGGATTATTCTATAGAGCGACCTTGTAGAGCGTGCCTTGCATGGAATATATGTTGAATTGATATTAAATTGTTACAAAACATACTATAGACTATACTCTAACCAATACATTTAGTCTTACTGAATTTAGATCTGTTATGAAGAAGTTATGACGTTTTTTTCCCGAAACACCTATTTTTTACTAGTTTCAAGACTAGCCACAAACCCTATTTTCCACGAAGTGTAACTCCGTGGAAAATATAAAACAACCCACAAGCTCAACTTTTTACTATAGATAATTGGATATGTTTCCTCAATGGAATAACAATTTCATGGTCTGAATCATTCTATAAAAAAAATTATTGCGAAAATGGTGAGATGACCTGAAAAAAACGTACCTTAGAAAGCATCATCAAAAGAATTTATCCTTCCTTGAATTCTGGCCTTCTTTTCTTCACTTTCCTCAGAAATTTGGCTTATATATCCTTTGGTTACCTTAGACACCTATAGATATTCAATATTCTCAAGTGTGTCTTAAATGAGAGAGCCTTGCCTCTTATTTATACTCTCCAAGTAGCTTCCTTAAAAACATCTTCTAGGTC
>JZKD02S0419425.1:46717-57757 GCA_000966675.3 Picea glauca | reverse complement strand
TGCATGCATGATTAGAGCCCTTGAATGATAAGTCCGTAGGAGGGATTCCCACCCACAACAGCAGGGGATTTGGTATTTATGAGATTACATCCATACATACAGTCCTCTCTTAAAAAGAGCGGAGTAGAAAAACTAAAACCCAAATTCTATGGATCTTATCTGGTCATCCGAAGAGTTGGTGAGGTGGCCTATGAGTTAGAGCTACCAGAAGGCAGTAATATCCACAATGTGTTCCACGTTTCTTTCCTAAAGACGGTGGTGGTACAACAAGTTACTACTTCAGAGGAGTTACCACCATTGGATGAGGAGGGCCAATTGGAGTTGGTACCGGAGGAGGTTTTGGAGCACATGGAGTGCAGGTTGAGGAGGCAGACTATCAAGGATTGCCTAATCAAATCAAGGGGACTTCTTGTTGAGGATGATACATGAGAGGGGGATCAGATCCTATAGCACCCTAGCTTGATTTTGCTTGAGGACAAGAAATCTCGGGAAGGGAGGAATGTAATGTCTCATTCCTAGTGATGACACCAGGAGGAGAGACTAAGTATCCTATACCGGTTCTCGTAGGTTGTAGTAGGAGAAAGAGGGGAAAAAATAATTATTAATGTCAATTACAGGAAAATCCTAAGTTGAAAATGACATTAAGTAATTAAAAAGGGGTAAAAAGGGTGTTTAAGTGACTTAAGTCAATATTGAATTAGAACTTAGGGGAAAATTTCACTTAATGAAAAAAGTCAATGAAGAATTAGAAGAGGTGGGATATAAAAGGAGAAAAGTCGACTTATTGGCTCATTATGTTGATTTGTGAATTGGAAATTAGAGTTCAAAGAGGAGGAATTCGACCTTCTTGTGTTTTCTAGAGTTATGGATGAAACCACAGCCATTGACATAGTTTGGTGTTGAAAGACACACCCTATTCTGTTGGAGGAACTATTTAGGTTCTTCATCAAGCTACCATTACAGTCCACAACAACAAAGATAGATCAAGCGCAATCCAGTCCACATTTATTCAGTGCAACATGAGGATTTGAGGGAAGATTTCATCCTTCCAACGTCGCTAAACCAAACTAGAGAAGGGAAAGAAAATTCCTTCTGACCCAGTTGAGAGTAGGCCAAGGTGCATCCAATGAGACTGATCTCATAGAATTTTTTTCAGGTAAAAAATCCAAAATGTGACATTAGCAAAGGAAGTGTGTGGGGGTTTGAGGAGTCCAGATAAGGTTCCAATAGGGTATAAGAGGATCGATGTTCCAGATCTAAGATAGGGAGAGTTGGTTAGAGAGTAGGCAAAATCATCTGAGACAGTTTCCAAGCCGATCCGATGAGTATAGCCACTAGGGTGCATATTCCAGTTGCAATAGCAGTTTTTCGGCAGATATGCAGTTACATGCAACACCTTCATCATTTCATTCCATAGTTCTATAGTGCATGCTTATGATCCATTCATCTGGTTTTATCCTTGGTATTTATCAGTCTTTTATTTTATATTCCAGTTAAGATCCATTCTTGTTCAGATCTAACTGATGATATTTAGCTCAAGTTTCCACATGATTGCTTGTATTACTGTTATTTTTCTAAATAAGAATTGTTTAGCTATTATAGTCCCAAATATATGTGCATTCCTTATATATAAACCTTTAAACACATTAAAATTCATCTATAAACCTTAAAAACTCAGCCAGAAACATCAGTGCATCAGATCTGCAATCAGAGCCACAATGCGAGCAGTTGATATTTTGATCTAAGGATCCAGGGATATTACAGTTGTATCAGATCCTTCTTCCTGCCAACCTGTGAAGAAGTGCTTGACTCATTACCCCATGATTCTTGGAAAAGGTGAAGAATACCTAGAGGGAAGAGGTCACATTGGGGATGATTACATTCAATATCGTAGGGCTCATAGTAGAGACAGAAGGGACAAAAATAGGAGAGACTATATTCCCTTCCATATCCATTCAGATACAGAGCCAGAGACAGAGGACAGAGACAGAAATCATATCAGTTCATACACAAAGGCCAAAATATAAAGTAAGGTGGGTGATAGACATGATATTATGGAGGAATAGGGGAAAGGCCTAGAAACCCCTTACGATAGTTCCCAGGCTATGTTGAATGATCTCTCTAGGGGGGAACAAGACATTATGGATGCCATAAAACAGATGGAAATCTATACATAGTTGATCCATATCAGCATGGGCATGATTGGTGCTAATATAGTAGGTGGAGCGAGTGGTTCCATGGGACACCATGGAGGTTAATCTAGTGGATCCAGTGGGAACCCAACATGGTCGAGTGGACACCAGACACCCACTCACACCTATATATCAGCAGGGAATATTTCCAGACTTCTCTTTCTGCAGTTCTATGGGCACAATAGATTGGACATCCAGGATAGGGGTAGTAAATGGGACAGGCCAGACAAGGGAAGACAGGCCCGAGAGATCCGTTTGCAAAGTACAAGAGAGAATACTTCGAAATGGGGTCATAGTTCCATGCTGACATGAGTTTGATGAAATATTCTTCGATCATGTATTGAAACAAACCTAGAGAGGTGTAGAGGGGTAACATGCAGTCCCAAAACATGGACTTTATCAAGAAGGTAGGGAAAATGACCATCCCTTCTTTTGACAGTTCATCTAGTTGTTTAGCTCAGGCATGGGTCCAAAATCTTGATATTTATTTCAAGCTTAACTAGATGATAGATTCAT
The DNA here is from genome assembly GCA_000966675.3 of Picea glauca. Classification (NCBI taxonomy): domain Eukaryota; kingdom Viridiplantae; phylum Streptophyta; class Pinopsida; order Pinales; family Pinaceae; genus Picea; species Picea glauca. Next base: position 55,049 of record JZKD02S0419425.1, on the reverse strand, counting down.
AACCTATAAGATTCACTAACTTGCACTTGGAGGGGGAAGCCCATGAGTGGTGGTATCATGGACGGTTGTCCCTTGGTCACATTTGTGTCCCATCCTACTTGGAGTTCACAGAATGATTGATGGAGAGGTTTGATTGGAGAGATCCAAAACAAAATTTCAGTGACCTGACACAGTTGTGGCAGACCGAATCAGTCGAGGACTTCATTACAGAGTTTCAGAGGAAAGTAGTAGTGGTGTTTGACATATCTAAGCACAGGTTGGTGATGGTTTTTACTGAGGCACCGATAGATCCATTGAGGGGATGGTTAAATGCCTTCAAGCCTTGCACCCTATAGACATCCTAAGAGGTTCAAGAATGAGATTGAGAAATAAATCAGGGACTTTCTTGAGATGAGGCACATCAGGCCTAACACTAGTCCATTTTCTTCATTCGTAGTTTTGGTTCTGAAAAATGATGGCACACTAAGGATGTTCATAGACTATCATGCACTCAATAAGAAGACCATCAAAAATAGGTACCCCACTCATCATATAGATGAGTTGATGGATGAGCTACATGGGACAGTCTTCTTCACTAAGATAGATCTTCGCTCAGGGTATCACTAGATCAACATCAGAGGGTAGGACATCAAGAAGACCACCTTCATATGTCACTTTAGGAAATTTTAGTTCTTTTTCATGCCCTTTGAGTTGACCCATGCCCCAACGACCTTTCATTCTTTCATGAACCACATTTTCAGTGGAAAGTTGTGGAAGTATCTCTTCGTCTTCTTCAAGGACATCCTTATATATAGTAGGACTTGGAAAGAGAATCTCGCACACTTGGATGAGGTTCAGAGAATTATGTAGTCACAGTTCTTGTATGCCATCAAGGGTTTGAGGAGTCCATCTGGGGTTCTGACAGGGCAACAGAGGACCGATGTTCCAAATATGAGATAGGGGGAGTTAGTTAGAGAACAGGGTGAAACATATGAGATAGTTTCCAGGCCAATCCGATGAGTATAGCCACCATGGCACATTTTCTATTTGTGACAGCAATTTCCCAATAGATTTGCAGCTACATGCCGTGCCTTCACCATTGCATGCCATAGATCTATAGTGATTGCTTCAGATCCATTCATCCAATGTTATCCTTGGTATTTATCAGTCTTTTATTATGTATTCCAGATAAGATCCATTCTTGTTCAGATCTAAATGATGATATTTAGCTCAAGTTTCTGCATGATTGCTTGTATTATTGTTATTTTACTAAATAAGAATTATTGAGTTGTTATAATCCCAAATATATGTGCATGCCTTATATATAAACCTTTAAACACAAAAAAATGCATCCAGAAACCTTGAAAAATCAACGTGAAACCTCGGCGCATCATATCTGCAATCAAATCCACAGTGTGAGTAGTTGATATTCTGATCCGAGGATTCAAGGATATTACATTAGGACCATGGACCAATTCTGCTTCGATTCTCCAAAAATGCAAATGAATGATTCTTAAATATTTGGGTTATGTTTAGTGAAAAGGACCTAAATTAAGATGATTTTTTTATAGAGAGTTCAAAAAGAAAACATGAAGATACCTATTTGGTATTCTAGAAAAATTCAAAAGGGTTTGGAGTGGATATGTTGAAACAAGAAAAAATCACGTTTCGGGGATTTTTGAAATATTCAAAGGAAAAGGGACCCCATATCACAAACCTAGAAAATTTTAATTAGTCAACATTTTACCTAATCATCAATCCGGACAAATTTGTGTTGAAGGAGTTTTTCCTAATTTTTTCCAGTTTTTCTCCATTTGGGAGATAACCAGTTTTGGCTAAAAAATCCAAGTCTAAAGAAAATCTAAAAGTACAAAGTTGTGACTTCCATATTTATACAGAATTTGACTGAAAGATTTGATTATGAATCTAAAAGTTGTTGTGTATTCTAAATTAGAAATAATATATGCGCCCAATACAAAAAAAATTATGATTCCTAACACATTTTCTGCTATAGATGACAAAATACGGTCTCTCGACTAAATTGCACCAGTCAGAACAATGCATAATTGAGTAGAAATGGAAAATTCATAAAGTTATAACTTTTAGTCTAGAAATCTGAATGAGGCATGAGTATAGTCATTGGAAAGACGATTCAGAAGTGATTATATATAAAGGATCATAATTTATATCAGTGCATCATTGTTATCTATAAAACCAAATTAAGGATTACATGTAACCTAATTAATGAAATAGTTTACAATATGCATAATTATAATAGTGATTGTTTTATGCACATTTTTGTAGAATTAGAGGTATAGAAAAAACATAATTGGTTCCTACATGAGAACTAGAGATATGGAAGATGCCCAGGGATCTTACAGCCATGAGGATGTAATCAAAAGTTTACATGTCAATCTAAGAAATGTTGAGACCAAGTCCAATGGACATAGAATCAAAGTAGAGTCGATGGAATTGGTTGGAATTATAAGGAGTTTGTAGAAGAAAGTGCAGGGCTACAAGACAGACAATGAAAGGATGATGAGATATTAGGAATATTTGCTAGAAAATTTGAATATGTTGCAGAGACAAGTCAATAAATACTCTGGCACAAAATAAGCAACCAGTGAAAAACAAGTCAAAGCATCCAGATCTCATGGTATAAGGGATGATCATAGGAGATCTAGAGACTCAAGGAGTGCTAGTAGACATCATCATTCACTAGGAAACTTGACCATAAGTGTTCAAGCATGTTCAAGATCAAAGAGCATCCCAAGTATGTCCCACGTCAGAAAACAAAGAAGGAGATCTGAGGTAGATGATTTGCAAGGATATCTTAGGAATATTAAGCATGATAATTTTGATGGTTATCATAAGAAAGATGAAGATGTAGAAGCATGGTTTTTGGGAATGAGGAAATATTTCCAATTGCACAATTATTCATCAAATGTAGAATCCATAATTGCAACCTACTATCTTCAAGGAAAATCATCAATGTGGTGGGACCAACTGAAGCAGTTTAAGCACATTGATGAGAAGAGGATTTCATGGAGGTAGTTCAAAAAGTATTTTCAGAAGAATTATTCATCACAACATTATTATGACAATAATATGAAAGAGTTATTCGAACTCAATATTGGAAGCATGATAATGGATGAGTATGAAAGGAGGTTCCTTGAGTTTTTCATGTATGTTGGCTTCATACAGGATGAGAAGGTCAAAATCCCAAGATTTATGAGTGGACTACCTTCTTTCCATAGTGATAATATATAGCTTGATGAGCCCAAGATGTTGGAAGAAGCAATAAAAAAAGTAAAGTTTATTTATGAGCATAATGAGGGAATGCAATATTTTCAAAGATCTTGGGATGACAAAAAGAAAGGAAATACGGATCAAAGGAAGAAGGGATTCAAGTGACATTTCTTAAGGAAAAATTATTAGTCATATAGGCAAGGAAAGCAAGCACAAAATGAACCCACTATGACAGAATCCTTGGGGAAAAGGCCAATATATTAGCACGATATTAGCTTATAAAGTGTTTGGCATGTGAGGGAGCCACATGTATAAAGGTTGTACTCATAAAGGAGATAGGATGAGGACTATGTATAACATTCAAGAAGTTGATACAGTGGAAGACATGGGTAGGAGTTTGCCAAGGATTTATACATATTTGGAAAATAGGCAAGTAGACTATCAATCCCACATGATTGAGGTGGAAGGTAAGATTGATAATCATCCCATAGTTATTTTGATTTATTCTGGAGCTACTCATAGCTATATAGATAGTAATGTGGTTAACATTTTAAATTGAAGAGATGTAAGCATGAAAATTCTTGGTTGGTTCAACTAGCCATTGGAACCAAGAGAATAATCAATGAGTTTGTTAAAGATTGTGCAATGAACATGAGTGGAGTCAGCACTAAGGTAGATTTGAAAATCATACCACTTGGGTCATATGACTGCTTGATTGGCATGGATTGGCTAGAAAATAATCATGTTGTTCTAGATTGATACAACAAGGCTTTCACATGTCTTGATGAGGAAGGAAATTCAAGGACATTTTAAGGTATTCCAAGGCCTATATTTTTTAGAGAGATTTTAGCATTGCAGTTGAATAGAAGTTTTAGAAAAGGGTGCCAAATATATGCAACACATATGGAAGAGCCAACCAAGGATGAAGTGTCAAATCTTAAAGGCTATCCAATATTGAAGGAATATGAGGATGTGTTTGGGGAATTGCCAGGATTGTCACCAAAGAGAGACATTGACTTCTCTATTGTTTTGATTCCTAGATCTACCCTAGTGTCCAAGAATCCTTATAGAATGAGCATGCCAAAACTTAAAGAGTTGCAAATGTAGTTAGAAGAGTTGTTAAATATGGGGTACATATGCCCAAGTGTTTCTCCTTGGGGTGCCCTGATTCTTTTTGTGAAGAAAAAGGATGGAAATCAGAGGTTGTGTATTGACTTCATACATTTGAATAGGTTTACACTAAAGAACAAGTATCCTTTTCCAAAGATTGATGATCTCCTTGATCAGTTGGAGGGAGAAAAGATATTTTCTAAGACTAACTTGAGATCAAGTTATCATCGAGAAAGAATCCAAGAAGAAGACACTAACTAGAGAGCCTTTCGAACAAGGTATGGTCATTATGAATTTGTAGTGGTTCCATTTGGGTGGACAAATGCATCATCTAACTTTTATGTGTTTAATGAATGGAGTGTTAAGAGATTTTCTGAGAAAATGTGTTATTGTCTTCTTGGATGATATTCTTATCTACTCCAAGACAAAGGAGGAGCATGACCAACACTTGAGAATGGTGATACAAGTTTTGAAATAAAACTAATTATATTCCAAGTTGATCAAGTGCACTTTATATCAAAATAAAATCCATTACTTGGGCCACATTGTCTCAAAGGATGGCATAACAATAAAGCCAGAAAAGATTGAAGAAATCAAAAGTTGGCCAACACCAAAAAATATTTCAAAAGTTAGATCATTTATGGGTCTAGCTAGTTACTATAGGAGATTCATTGTAGGTTTCTCCATGATTTCACACCCAATCACTTCGTTCCAAAAAAAGGAATAAAATTTGAATGGAATACCAAGTTCAAAGACAACTTCTGACACTTGAAAGATTTATTAACCAGTGCACCTATTTTAAAGGTTGTAGATCCAGATGAGGATTTTTTATGTGCACAAATGCATGTAAGGAATGGCGTGTTGGAGTCCTTACAAGAAATGGATGTGTCATATGTTATGTGTCAAGCAAACTTAAGGAGCATGAAATAAATTATGCTACCCATGATTTGGAAATTGCAGCCATTGTTCATTCATTAAAATTGTGGAGGCATTATCTCATTGACATAAAATTTGAGCTAAGAACATAGCATAGTGGTTTGAAATATTTGTTTGGAAAACATTGAATGTCAGGCAAACTAAATGGTTGTATTTTCTTAGCAAATATGACTTTGACATCAAGCATATTAAAGGAAAAGAGAATAAAGTGGTTTATGCACTTAGTAGAAGGGTGCATGAAATGCATGCTACAGTCATAAGCATGTACATTTTAGATTTAAAAGACATAATTTTGTAACTTGTAATAGAAGACCAGTATTATGTGAAAATTAAAGAAAGCTTACGACAAAAATATAAATATTACAAAATAGAAGAGGATGGAATTTTCTCATACAAAAACAAATTTTATGTTCTTAATTCTCAAGAATTGAGAAATTTAATGTTAAAATAAATGCACAATGTTCCATATGTCGGACATATAGGATATCATAAAACAATTGCAACTGTAAGAGGCTAATATTACTGGCCTAGAATGAAAAAAGATGTGGTTGATTTTATTGTTAGATGCATGGAATGTCAAAAGGTAAAGGTTGAGCACAGACATCCAGTGGGTTTGCTACAGTCATTTCCCATTCCTAAGTGGAAATGGGATATTGTTATCATAGAATTCATCACCAAGTTTCCCAAAACAAAAATGCTTCATGATTCCATCATGTTAGTGGTGGACAAGCTTACAAAGGGTACACATTTTATACCAGTCAAGATGACACATAAGGAAATCAACATTGCATAAATCTATATGAAGGAAATTTTCTAGCTACATGGTGTGCCTAAGGCAATCGTATCTAACAAAGATACCAAGTTCACTTCCAATTTTTGGAAGGGGTTGTTTAAAAGATTTGGAATGAATTTGAATTTTAGCACAATTTATAATCTAGAATCATACGGGAAAATTGAGAGGGTCAACCAAATAATTTAAGATATGTCAAGATTGTATGTAATGGATCAACATTCCAAGTGGGAAGAATATATTCATTTGGTTGAATTATCTTATAAAAATATATATCAGGAATTATTGAAGATGATCCCATTTGAAGCCTTGTATGGTAGAAATGCAACACACCAATGAGTTGGGATAACCTAGCAGACAAAGTAGATATTGGGACAAAATTGCTAAGAGAAATGGAAGAACATATGGTAAAAATAAAACATAATTTAAAGTCTACACGGGATAGACAAAAGAGTTACGATGACAAGGGAAGAGCACAAAGAGAATTAAAAGTGGGAGAGCATGTCTTTTTCAAAGTAAAGGCAAAAAGGAGATCATTGAAATTGGGAAGTTGCACAAAGTTGGTAGTGAGATATTGTGGGCCATTTGAGGTTCTAGAAAGGATAGACCCAATTGCATACATAATTTCATTTCCTAGATCCATGAGAGTTAATAATTTGTTTCATGTGTCTTTATTAAAGAAGTGTGTATCTGATCCTAACCATGTGATTGATTGGACTGTGATCTAGGTGGAGCACAAAGGAGACTTTCTGGTGGAGACGATGCACATACTAGAATGGAAAGTCAAAGTGATTAATAAATGGTCCATCTTCCTGATAAATGTTCAATGGACCTGCTATGGTCTTGAAGATGCCACATGGAATCATTAAGAGGCCATGCGGGAAGAGTACCTAAATCGTTTTGCAAATTTTTAAGGAAATATGAATGTACATTTATACATATGTGTATAAAGACTCCATTTCAATGCAGTTGGAGTTCCTAGAGACACAACTCTATGTTTGATATTGAGTGTAACCTGATATGAAAAAAATAAACAGAACTATAGATAATCGAAGAGGAATAACCTTCAAATAAAATAGTGTTAAAAAAAAAGAGAAAGAAGTAGCACAACAAGAAAGCATGCACATAAATAGACTCGAGAGATTTACCCTGGAAACCCTTAACTGAGAAACCAACACCTAATAGATATCTATTAACCTTGGCCAAACTGGCCAAGCCAAGCCAACATTGACCACTTGAATCTCCTTGAACCTTGTTACAATGGAGCATCTCGAGCCATTGAATAGGCTTCGTATTACAACCCTAATTCCTTTACCAGAATTAGATTACAATAAAAATACATGCATGGGCTCGAGATAGTCATGCAAAGACATGCATATAATGGAGATAGCCATGCGAACACATGCATGGACATGCATAGCCATGCAAAGACTCACATCAATTACCATGGGAAAATATCATGTTCCTGTAAACCACTAACAATAAAACCAACAACGATTGAATCAACGACTCTATGACCGAGTCAAGATTAACCCAACAAACAAGTGGTGTCTAAAGACATCGTTACAACACTTAAGCATAGCACATTTTGATCATAAAATTACAATGCATATTGAACATGCACACCATGTTCATTATTAACATACAACAAGCATGATAATGACCCATGGGATTTGCTATTTATAGCCTCAATATATAACCAATTTCCTGGGAATTGGGAAAATCGTCTCCACATACAACCATCAGTGGTTAGATTTGACTCTATTAAATCCATGTTGTCGAGTTGGCTTGACAAGTATGCTCGACCAAACCATCGATGTGTCCAACTCATAGTCAATTGCTAGGCTAGTCGATCCACCGACCGACTGTCCAACTGATAGGCTTATCAACTATTGAATAAACTGGTGTAGATATATAGTCGATCACCCGACCAACTGGTTTCAAATGTTGGTTGAACGCCTGTCCGACTGATTTTAGGAGAAGTGTGATGAACCATCAGAACCTAAGATTCCAACACTTTGATGTTTCTTGTTCGACCTATGTTGGATCCTTGGAAGGGAAGTGGAACAGCCTGAGGGATTGTGATGCAGAGAACGGGGTACACTTCCTTGGGTTGTGTAGAATGAGGGGAACGCGAGATTACTAGTTGGAATTTTTGTGTAATTGATTAAACTGTGGAATTATCAAGTATTATGATGTAATAATTTATAAATGTATACATGCACATCTATATGGTGTTGTGCACCGAAGACAGTACAAATTGTAGGT
>JZKD02S0419425.1:0-10463 GCA_000966675.3 Picea glauca | reverse complement strand
AAAAAAATCCATTTTGTGACAATTTACATGCAAATAAAATGGAAAACACCAAAACCCATGATCAATCAAAACCCAAAAAATCCAAAAAACATATATTGGAAAATTCCATAGACCACATAAAAATTATAGTACCGATGAATCAAAAGAACATTGCAATAAATAATACCTTCTAATTACTACATAGAAGAATATGATCTCAAACAATGTGAAACAGGGAAATCAGTCCAAGCAAACCTAACTTCTAATAAATCACTAAAAATATGTGTAACGACCCTTCCCTTATGACTAGGAAAAGCAAAGCACAAAAGGTAAGAAAAAAAAATAACGTCAACACATAATTCAAACAATGCATAATCAACGACATCATAATTAAAATAATTACAAGTGACTCATCGTCGTAATCAAATAACGTCGCAACCAACGCATCAACATAATTAGTAACAACATATAATCAACACATCGTCACATTTATATAACGACACATAATCAACACATTGTCACATTTAGATAACGACACATAATCAACAAGCATCATAAATGGCGACACAAGATCAACTCATCACGATCAACTGGAATCATCGATACTTTTAATCGCTCAACTCATCACATAAAGATAACATAAGATAACATATGATGCAGGAGCATCGCCAACGTCAAGCTAGCGTGGGCCAAGCGCAACGCATTTTGGGCACATGATGAATTGTTTAAAAACTTTTGAAGATGGATGCACCAAATGTAAATGTAATAGTTAAGGAGAGGCGTACTTATAGATTGTAATCAGACCTCGAGTGACCCGCTCTCGTTTGAATGACTAAGAAGGAATTTATGTTAGTAGGTAGCTTTGAATTCTCATATTAGACAGTTTTAGGAGCGGAGGGAAAACGGATATAGACACCCTCATTGTATTATTGTATGATAGTGAAGAACCTTACCAAGAAAAGAGCATACAGAGCTAGAAAAGAGAAACTGTCTCTGAAAAACACCCATGTACAGAGATTTGAGTTAATAGAAGAAGTCTTAATTTAGATTCATGGCGTTGCATTTGTTTCTTGTATGTGTATGTTGAATGGTGTGTTCATGGTTTTACTCTTTCTATTATACATTTGCTTTATATGATGTGTATGAATGATTTCGGGATTTTGTTTGAATTCTGAGAGAGAAAGAGTTAGGAAATGAGTTTCAATTGTTTCTCGGTCTGAGCGAGAGTTCCTGCAAGGAGTGCAGTTGAATTGTCCACAAGGAGTGTGTTGACAAAGGGTTCAGAGGTTTTGTCTCTGAAAGCTCAGATAGGATAGCTTTTGTCCTCATTTCCTCAAAGGTGCATTTAGGCACAGGAGCCATGCAAAGTGTGCACAGGCCGAGTGAAGCTTCAGGGGGTTTGTAACCTGGATGACTTGTTGAGAGACTGCTACTGCAGAGAGTGTGCAGAGTCGAAAGGAGTTCAACACTTGAAAGTGTTTGAAGGTTGCCACAAGGAGTGCCAGCAGGAGTTTTCTGAAAGACTTGAAGTCAGGAAAAACCTCATAAGGGTTCGAACCTTCGAAGTCATCAAAGGGAAGCAAGAGGCTAAGTGTCTTGAAGAATTGAAAGGAGGTGCAATGACATCGTGTTGCAGGAGGACAAGTTCCACGTAGAGTAATATTTTGTTTAAATTTCGCAGAAGTTCTCAAGGGAAGAGACAGACGGTCAAAATTCTCCATAGAGAATTTGTGAAGTCCCATCAACCATCCGATCTGATAGAGAAGCAAGGGGGTTACGACCGTTTCCAAAGTTTCAAGCTCAAGAGATCATGAGCCGTCGGACCTCACTTAGACACCCGTCAGTTGTGGGATCTGACAAGAGTTACATGGGGGTTAAACCATCACAAGCAGAGCAAAAGTCCCAAAAGGCGTCGGGATATCGGGATTTCATAAATCGAGATATCAGAAGTCTCGAGGATAGGAGATTGGGCCACTTCATGGTGAAAACCCCAAATTTAATCTGAACCGTCCATTCATTAGGACATGTGGCAGAGATCAAGAACCCGTCGGTATTTCGGCTATCGGGGTTTCGAGTTGATAGAGAAATTATGACATCAGGGGATCGCAAGGCGCGAAATACTGAACTGAATCAGGATCGTCCATCGTTGAGACACGTGGTGGCGATCAAGAGTCCGTTAGCATTTCGCATGTCGGGATTTCGGAGATCAAGAGGACAGGATGTGGAGCATTTTGGCATTTGAGTTTCCGAAATCAAGAAATAATTGAGGACCATCCATCATAGGAGGACGCGTGGCTGAAATCCAAGAGTTCGGGCAAAATCCCGATAGGAAATTCAATCAAGATTCGGGAATTCAGAGTTTGTGTTGGCATGAGGTTTTTGGCATCGAGAGTCTCGAACTCCCGATACGTGAAAATGCGTTGATCGTTGGATCGAATGGGGAATCACAATCATCGATTCCTTTTGGTGACAGAATATCGGAGTTTTAGCAAATAGAGAATCAGGATTTTGGGGTTTGTGGAGTAGAGTTGCATGACATCGCAACTCGCGAAAGCCGAAAAGCTGAAATAGATATCGGGATTTCGGGAGTCGAGGGGACGAGTTGCATGACATCACAACTCCCGAAATCATGATAAGGAGAAAGGCGAAATAGAGAGAGAAAAGGCCAATTGTCATAAATTCAGGTCTCGGGGATTTGAGAGAGACTGGGCACTTGACCACCAGATTCGCGAAATCGCAATGTCCGATCTCCCGATGTATAAAAGGGGGGGAATTTATTAAAGGTTATCTGTGGGTGCAGATTTCCCAAAAGGGAAATAGAAGAGCCAATTGTTGAGAGCTCTTCGGGCTGGTGAAAGAGGAAAGATCCTGTGTATGTGGACTTCCGACCTGTGGGTTAGGAGGGTTGCGTCAACATAAAGATAACATAAAGATGACATAAAGATATTACCCTTATATTTACTCTTATAACCAATCATGTTCACCTTATTAGAGGAGATAATGCCTTACTTACTTAGACTTACTGCATTGGACAGATGGGATGGAAGGACTTCAACATAGAGCATTGTTTCACGGGCCTTCAGACTACATTGCTAGAAGATGATATGGATGACCAGAAAGCCAACATTGATAGGAGATGCTTTAAGGGATCACACTTCTTAATGAATGCTTAGTAGGTATGCCACTATGACTATTGAATGTAAGATTTAGATATCATCTTATTATCACAATATATAATTATTAACTTTAAATACATAATTAATTAATGTATTTAAGGGGAAAGTAAGATTTAGATAACATATTATTATCACCCCCCGGATGGGGTATTAGTGGTGTACACTTGGCACATGATGGAGGACAGCTCCTACCAACGGGGCACGGAGCCATGTGACGGGCTCATGCTACCACTCGCCACCCTCCTGCGGCATTAAGAAGCTCTAATCACGACGGGAAAGGATTTAATGCAATCCGTCACTCCTAATTTTCATTTTCATATGGCTTTGCTCCTAGTTTCTGTCCATTGTCTCTGCTGGTGGTCTGAAGGGCTCCCCCCTTCATCTCCATGGTCGCCTCATGCTAGAATTTCCTGGTTCCCGGTGGCTCCTATTCACCCCCAGTCCTTCTGCCTATGTTGTGTGTACCTTATGCCTAACCATAAGCCACGACCAATAGGGAGGCCATGGCGGGGTTCTCTCCGGAGACCTCGCCAGCCTTCAATTTCTCCTCCCGCTCCACTATCCACTTGCTCCTGCCTTCACTTCCAGGCCGAGCCTCACATCACTACCCCTCTCGCTCCACCGATTCTGCACCTCAACGGCCTAGCAATTATCCCCCGACCGCTTTGTTCAGCCTCGCGTCTCCTCCTCACCCCACCTATGGCTGAACCAACCCCTACACCACTCTCGGCTTCTCCAAGAAACTTACGAGGCGAGCAGCCACCTTCTTCGTGGAATCCTGGGAACAATGGGCACCCATCCTCTAATTCCATCAATGGAAAGCAGATCAAAGACAACCTGTCCATCCTTTACAGATTAGTCTTTGAACTCCGCCAGGGGGTGGATGATCTTCAATTTCGATTTCAAACTACAAATGAAAAGGTGGCGTTCTTCCTTTAGCTCCTCTCCTCCATGCACGAAGCTTTCGACTCAGACCCGACAGGTGCGACTTCTCTGAAGGAACCAGGTGAAGCTACCGAGGACGGAGAGGTCAAGTTGCGTGCGGCTTCGAAGCAAGAACCCTATGCAACTACCGAAGGAGGAGATGTCACAGTGCAGTGTGCAGCAGAGTCTGAAATGAAACGAGATGGGCGCGAGACCATGGTTGAGGAGGTGAATTATGTCAAGCGACCGCCGCAGGATACCATGAAGAATAAATTTGGAACTGAGACCAAAGAGGGAGTCGAGGTGCAATGGGTGGATGGAGCGACGTATGTCGAGGAGGAACCGTGGACCGGGGATCTCCACACCACCTGGTCAGGTTACATGTCAAGCGTCTAGGCCCTTACTGTTTTTAGAGGTCGTTTCAGTTGTATTTAGTCTCTAATGATGTCCAGGTTGTCTAGGACTTTACTCTTTACAGTTCATCACTTTACTTATGCTGACTAATCTGCTAGCTGGGCTAGTTTCCCCTCTGTTTGGGAAGTCCAGTAATTATAGCGGGACTATATCTGTATTTCAGACCTCGTTTTTGCCTCTGGCAGGGTTTTAATATATAAAACTTCTTACTTAAAAAAAAAAAAAAACATATTATTATCACAATATATAGTTATACCATGTATAAAAAAAATCAGTGATGCAATTATGTAACAATTTAATATTCAAGTAAGGGTGTGGGTGAAAGGTTTATGGTTTATGTAAGGGTATGGGTTTAGATAAGTTAGTAATATAGTTTAAATAATGAGTTAGGTTTGGGAATGGATTAGTATTTTATTTTTGGAGAGTATTTATGATTCATAAAATCATTTACGATTGAAGGTTTACAGAAAGGATATTACATTTTTATCTTATTTTATGAAAAAAGTAATTTTGTTAATGTAAGCACAAACATAGATAAGTAAATGCATCAACCACCTCAACACCTTTAATGATGTGCATCAATCCTTGCAACCCAAGACTACAATGCATAACACATGTTGCAAGGTCCAAGGAGTAGCACCCTTAGTGGTCTTCTATTACTACTAATGGGAAATATTGAGGGGCAATTCATTGATGGGGTAGAGGGAAATTTTTCCAATGGGGTTGAAGGATATATCCCCTATAGGGTTTGAACCAACATGCCGAATCCTCTATAGAATTATGTAATGACAAAATCATGCATACATAGTCCCATGGATTATGCTTTGAGTTCCATCTCTACATGTGTAACCTTCTGCATTCTATGCASATGCTTACAATTATGAATACCAATAGACATGGAAATGTTAATTGTTTCGCAAGGCCATTATGGAAAGCCAATTGTTTCTATAAAAAGTCTTGGTGCATATTTTTAAATACTTGTAAATGTAATTTTAATCCCTTAGATATTTTTAGTCACTTAACGATTAGGATTTTACCGTACAATTCTCCGTAGAACTTAGCATGTGATATTTATGAATCTCTTACTTCTTATTGATTAAGTACCATCATGTACTTTCCCTGGTTTGATGTTTAATGGAAGATATTTAATTTAAGATTCCCTAAAGAATTCAAACATTGAAAGCAAGAAGAAATGGGTGATTTTATTGCAAGAGGAAAATGAGAAATACTTATGAAGCACTTCCCACTAAAGATCTTCAGAAATTATTCATTGAATTGGAGGAGTGAGAGGAGAAGTTCACTAAACTTATGATGGTATCCAAAAACTTACACAATGTCAAACAAATAAACCAAAGAATATTTTCCTTCCAACAACTAAGAACAAACTTGTAATCAAAGTAAACTAATTAGAATAAACAATTAAGAATATGTTTGAAAAGGAACTAATAGATTAAAACTATTTTATATGAATGGTGGAGAGAATGAAAATGTTTAAATAGAGTGAGTAAAGGAAAATTACAATGTTGGTACCTTACAAGTGGTGTGATAACCTCAAATATTCTCTTCTTTTGGGTCCTCCCTCAATCAAGCTCTCCTTAATCCATCAAAATATCAGTATATCCTCTAGGAGGAAGAAGGATCAAGTAGCATAACATTCTATCTTCTATCCTCACAAAAGATCTATGGCACTTTGGAGAATAAGTGAAAGGTGGTCACTAAAGGAGGATGAATTTGGAAATCATAACAATGATATTGATGATTGAGTAGATTAAATGTGGGTAAGATGGATGCCTTTATAAATCCAATATTGAGTCCCAAACTAGTATCACACATGCCTAGGTGGTTAGGTAACACATCATGATAGTGTTTCCCAAAATAGACCAATTAATGGTGGAGTGTATCATCTATTTTTGGGAACTATTGACACCCAACAAACTATGTGACTATTATGCTTTTAAATATGCAACCACATTTTTCTAAATGGAGAAAGTGTGTGGTCCCAACAAATGAGGCCAGTGCACATGAAGATGAGGCAATACCATTTTACCACACAATATGTTTGGAAAAGTGCATAGGTTTAACCTTGAGGAAATGGTTAAGTGTACCTTATTAGTGTATTATCAGCCCAAATATGGTTATTTTCAAAAAGAGAACACAATGTGTTAAGCGGTAACAAAAATGGGTGTTAACAAACATGAACCTCAAATTGATCTAGAAGTAGTATGATACTTCCAACCTCATGGTGTAATCAATTTAAGATCCTAGGTTAGCCTTTTACTAGGATAAATAACTCGGATGGCTATCGAAGGACCAAAATTGCATAGATCAATAAATTATCTTAAATTTGTAAATGAACATTTTATGGAGCATGTTGGAGTACTTGTTGGAGAAACTACCAAAATCATGGAGATCAAAACTACAAAAAAAATTCTTATCTATAGAACTTGTCGATGGTGGATCAACTTACACTACAATTATTACTAGAACATGAGATAAACAAATGAAAGTAACAATATCCTTGGAGAAATATTTAAGATCAAAATGAAAGATGATGACAACAATATGATATTGCCTCTAGACCTTACCATGGGAAAACCATGGATGAATCCACTAGATGAAACACTAAGAACTTGTGCAATAATCCATATGTACCAAGTGATCCACTCAATGAATGTGGAATATGAACCAAAATATAATGGAAATTTGTGTTTGAAAATCCCATTGCCCATGGGTGGAGATTTATACATTGATTTATACAATTGTCATATGGAAAAGTATGAATTAAGGTCTAGACATTATTGGAAGATCAGAACAATAATAGACTTCAATGAGCTTGACATCCTTGCAATTCATGATTGTAAAACCAATTAACGATGATCATCCAAGGAACAACTAGGACTGGAAAATATTACCTAATCAATTGCATTAAATCTTCATTGAATATGTACTTTCCCTATGGACAGAGTCACATACTACTTCTTTCTCCCACTGGAATTGCATCTTTCAACATACAAGCAACCACTATACATGCAACACTCAAGATTCCATTAAAAAACTTACAGCCTTTACAAGTAAAAACATTGGCAATGTTCCAGGAAGAGATGAAACACATTCATTATGTTCTCATTGATGAGATGAGCTTCATATGGCCTAAACTATTTGTGCAGATTGAAATTTGTCTACGTGAAGCATTTATGGAAAACATCAATTTTCCATTCTATCATTGCTCTATCACTCTTGTAGGTGATCCAATACATATATCACTTGTTATGGATACACCTTTGTATGCAGGGGAAACACCAAGTTAGTATTTGTGGAACTCCTTCACCATTGTTGTAACCTTACAAACAATATTTCTCCAACAGGGCCAGGATGCAGAGCAAGTCCATTTCTATCACCTCTTGACAAACATCAGGAACACAACTTTGCTTCAACAAGATTGGTAGATCCTTCAGTCATGGACAATTACATCATTGTTTACAACAGAAATCCAAATCCTTTAATGCATCCATATGCCTATTTGCAACAAATAATTTGGTGTCCCAACATAATAAGCAAATTGTAAAGTCATTAAACATCCCAATCACACGGAACATCGCATAATGGATTACCTCTTGTATCTCTAAGGAAGATGTTGACCACTAATTGGACCAAAAAATCTTTTTGTGTATTTGCCAACGCATTATGTTGACATGCAATTTTTGGATCCAAGCAAAACTGGTTAATAGACCATGAGGAATGGTCACCCAAATTTCCTACACACAAGGATTCAACCCTCCAAACTGCCAATGTATGTTGTTGTGGAGTTTGATACATATATCATTCCACCATGGGACCATATCAACCCAAAAAAATTACCAATCCCACCCATAAAATGCGGCACCAAGAAACAAACCCTACTCAAAATTCCATGGGCCTTGACTGTACATAAATCCCAAGGCTTGAATGATAAATCTTAACCTTCACAGCAATATCACATGTCAAATCATTAGCAGTTTTGTGCATCCCACCCTTCTTATCTTTTGAACATTATGCAAAAATGCAAGATAGTGCATATGTTGCACTTGGAAAGAAAGAAGAAGAACTCTTAGATGCTTTGTCAGTATAAACCATTTTTACTCTTCTTGGATCAATGAATGTAATCCAATATGTTAAATGTGTCTTTGTCCTTCATATCTCATTGATTTCTCTTGTTTCTTACAATGTTTCTATTGATCTCCACTTACAAATTGTTCCTTATTATATTTACAACACACTTTCACGCTATATTTTATTGATTCAAGATATTTCAAAAAACTTGTACTTATACCATTACCATACCAAGATGCTTTGGGTGTTTAAAAAAAAAAGAACTATTTGCCTACATAATACTTTGTACACCTCCCTTTATTAATTTGGAATTCCCATTCACCCATTAAGGGAGTATGCTAGTTAGGGAGAGGTTTTTCCCAAAACCTATCAATCAATATTGTTGCCTCCTTTTCTCTTCACATGTCCCATGCCTCCTTTGTTTTCCATTGGATTGACATCTCGAATACCACTCCATCTATTAATGTCATCTATCCACTTGTCCACGTTGTTCCTTGTCTCCTTTGTTATCTGGAAAAACCTCCTTTGGAGTAGCATTGCTCAGTAGTAAGTTGGATAATGTTACAAATTGGTATCAGAGCAGTTTGGTAACGAGGATGCTACATGTGGAAAGCAAACCGGGTTTCTACAATAATCGAACAATTTTCAACCATTTAATTTTGATAAGCATTTTTACTTACACAACTCGACGAATCACTTGGTCCTTGTAATGATGTTAATTGTTACTTAATCATGATTCACAACTACATAAATAAACATGGAAATATGACAGGATACATAAGGTGAAATATGTTGAAAAGTATATAATGCGAGAAGATATCAAGCAATGACAAAATAATCTTGAATTCTTGCTATTGTACAATATGCAATCAACTGTCCCAAAATTTGTGAATATAATCAATCTCTATCTAACACAAATATCTATGAAGGTTTGAACCACCTAACTAGCATAATCTGCCAGTTGGAAACCACTCTGGCCAACTTGTGAAATCACACTCTCAGCCATATCATTGAGCTATATCTTTTACAAATTACGGAAGATTGCTCTATAGCACAATTTTAACGCGCAAGCTACAAAAAAATGTTAAGAATTGTATAATTTTTACTTTATGTTTATAGGAAGTTAGGGTTTCCAAATGGTTTATTCTGATGAAAACATTGTGTTAAGGCCCCAACACCATGAGTATAATTTTTTTCAAATGGATCACCAAAAGGGTTTGCAGATTGGGGCATCACCATCATTGTTGGTGACTGTGGCATCAACTTCTGAGGTGGTTGTTGAAGCACCATTGCATGTTGTTGTTAGGCATGTCTTCTATCTCAACATTGGGAGGTGGTGGAACATTGTTGGACATGGAAAATGGGTCATATAACATTGATGATAGCATAGAGTTAGAATCGAAAGGATTGTTCCATTATTGGTTTCTTACATAGCCCCCTTGTCCATTGTATGCATATTTATGAAACATTGCATATTCATATAAACTATCCAATGTGAGTTTGTCAAAGCCAATAGCCTAGTCGCACAAAAAAACAAAACTTAATGGTTGATCTTAAATAAATTAAAAAATATGGACCTTGGAAAATTCAATAAACAAGACAATGAATGGATAAGACCCTAGCCCCGTCGAGTATCCCAGTTGGTTGGATCCCCCGTTGCCAAGCCGTTGGCCCTCCATCATGAGGTCATGAGTTCTATTATATGGGTATGTCGGGGTTAGGTGTGTCGCATCGTGGCTGGTTCTATGTGTCCCTTCGGGTTGACTGTTGATCACCCTATTACGAGTAAAAACAAAGAATGGCTAAGACCCAACAAGATAATAAATTGTATACAATATTTCAACTTCTATGGCCAAATATGCAAATGTTTATAATACAACA